>JAMQGT020002085.1:0-74229 GCA_024447675.2 Pterophyllum scalare | reverse complement strand
TTTAGGTCATATGAATGTAAGAAAAACAGAAAATTCAGCCACAAAAGTGCTGCAGTTTTCATGCTCAGCCCTCCTCGGGTGAATCCTCAGACAGGAAGTGAGAGGGTTAGAAACTGCCAGCAGGAAGTAGAAATGTTTGGGGTGCAGGACTCTGAGGCCGATCTGTGGAGTACACAGACACTTTGAGCACTTTGAATGTGTAGGCTGTTGAAGTCTGCATACACTAAACCTTTATCCTTGACACCTGAATGCTGTGAAGTTGCAGCTCCGGCATGAACTGAAAACTTTTTTTTTTTTTAGTGCGGTTAATTTATTTTAAAAAGTCAGCATCAAAACAAAAGCCCTCCTCAGATTTTCTGCATCATGACGCTGAAGCTGGTCACAGATCTGAAAGTGACTGAGGGTTTTGTTTCTTGTGCAGGTTATCCTGACACACAGATGGCAAATCTCGCTCTCACAGCATCTGAGTGACGGGAACGATGCTCACTGAGCATGAAAGTGAGAGTGAGAGCAGGTGCGCTCACCTGGTGTTCATACTGCAGCCCAAAATGCAAACAGTGTGGTTTCTACAGCTCTGAGAAAATCTTCAAAAACATCTAAAGGCACTGACGAGGCTTCATGGCATCAGCTGCAAAATGATTGGTTCTGATTTTAGGAAAAACTGTTTACAGAATGCTCTTACCTTCTGCCAAATAATATTTAAATCAGATACTGTTTAGTTAAGTGCCATTCCACTGAATCATTAATACTGACCATAATCTTATTTTGAAACACAGCAGAATTATGTCAGTAAATTCATGCAGTAACAGGCATCACGACTCTTTGCACTCAGATCATTCTGTGTGATATTAATGAAGTCCAAAGTTTCAACCTCTGGAACCGAGCAACATATGTCAGAAGATATCAGTGTAACTTCATAAATTTTATTGTTATTAAAGACACATTTAGACATGAACAGCTAAGTTAGCAGGTCGGCCCCGGGAGCTGGGAACATTTAGCCGACCTTTTCCACTCAGGACAGGATTTTGCTTTGGAAGAAAGCTTCCTATGTGTCCATGTCGCATTAACCAGAAGAATGACAGCTCAGGGCTGGATCTGATCCTCCATGAATGTCCTGCTGATGCCGGCTGCAGTTTTCCCTGACAGTCAAATTCCTGTTTGGCCAGATGGATGTCATGAGATCAAACGGGAAAAGAAGGAATGCGTATAAGATGTAGGACTGAATGAATTACATACTGGAAATTATAATGTTTGTTGAAATGAGTTATATCTCCAAAAATTATGAAGAATCCTATAGAGACAGAACATTTTTAAATAATTTGAACAGAAAAGATAAAATCAAAAATATTTGCAGAAGGACTCTGGCAGCCAGAATGAAGGGGAAGGTTTGGATGATGGCAGTGAATCCAGTGCTGCTGTTACTGACTCTAACAGCAACATCATTTCCAAAATGAACATCATGTTTTACTCAATACAACCTGAAGAGTTTACAGAGCTTTTCTCTTCTATCCAATCAGACTTCTTTTCACAGCCAGAGGAGTCGCCCCCACCCGGACATGAGAAACAGGTATAAAACTATCTAATTAATTTATGTTTGACTTAAGATTAATTACAAAGGCCGTGGCAGCCCGCAGTGGGCGACTTTTCAAACACTAAATGATATAAATATTTTCATATGTGTCTGTAAAGATGTTCATCACACAGAAAACCAAAACCTGCTCCACGTTCGTATCGATCCATCACATGAGACGCGTGAAGCTGCAAGTACAATCATTTTTTTATCATCACTAATCAGTATGATTGACAGTTGACTTCTTTAATGAATAATCTGTCAGAAAAATGCCATCATTCTTCTGGGAAATTCAGGTGAACTCATTCAGGTGCATCGTTGTGTCTCAGTCGAAAAAGCCACAAAGGCTGAGCTCACTTTCATCAAAAACTTAGGATATATTCATAGTTTTGGCAGTTTTGCTTAAAAAACTTGACTTTCTGACTCTAGTGAGCAGGTGGCTTTCTATAACACACATACTGTTGCAAGAAAAGTGGATGAATCCATTGAAATCAGCTGGATTTCTGGATTGAATAATTAGCAAATGTGGTCTGATGTTCAACTAAACTAACACAATCTGAATCTTACACGAGGAACGATGAGATGCAAAAATACATAATGATGGGTTTGGAGGGGAAACTCTGAGCTGAGTGTGAACATCATAGTTTGCTCTAATCTCCATCTTAGTTACATTTACAGACAGTCTGAGTGAACTAATGGGCAGAGACTCTTGGACTGTCATGTGTTTATTGGAGTTCCGGCTGGATGAAATAAGTGAACTAATGAATTCAGCTGACCTGCCTTTAGCAGAACCTCCATCAGATGCTTCTTTCAGCTGCTACAATGACGAGGAACTCTGGACCATTCCTTCTGCAAAAATGTTTAGGTTCATTAATACAACTGCATGTCTTGATGGAACAAAGCTCTTTGGGTCATCCCAAATACAGATACAGCTGTGTTAGGTTCAGCACTTTTGGCCATTCCAGAACCTGAATTGTCTTCTTTTTCAACCATAGTGTTGATGACTGACTCATGCCACTTTTAGACTGGAACCTACTCAGCTTGACTTGACTCGGGTTTTAGGGTTTTAGACCGAGCGACTGTGTTTGTGTCACCAATGACGTCAGGAGACTTTCAGGCTGCCTTGCTAAGGTGGTACTCTACTGTAATGGAAAATGGACAAAACTGAGTCGAGTCGAGCTGAGTAGGTACCAGTGGAAGAGAGGCATTACTGTCTTACTTGTTCCTTCCATAGACGGATGATGCCGCTGTGACATCTTTGATTGGTGTCTGGACTCCATATTTTGAAGGCCCAGTGTTAGTGTTCTGGCCACCATATCAGTTTTTCTTGAGCCAGAAATGACCATATTTGAATGAGAGTCCTACATTATCAACTAGTTCTAGTTATCTTGGTTATCCAGCTGCATTCACGGACTGCATGGGAGCATCTTACAGATACAGATACAGTACTTGCTAATCAGTGCTCAGTAATGTCCATACAATAAGGGAATACTGTTAAGTCTTCAGTTTCTATGCCATATGTCAGGACATGATCCAGACTCTTTGATTAATTACTAAGGTGGAATTGAAGATTGCTGCTACTCCTCCTCCTCAACCTGAGCTTCGAGCATTCTGACAGTTAGTGTGACTCGGGGGGGGGGGTTTGATTCATTTAAACTAACATATTCATCCTGCTGTAACCAGGTTTCTGTAATGCACAATAAATCAATAGGTTGATCAATTATTAAAAATTAGGTCTGGCTAGCTACAGGATTTTCGAGGATGCTGGGTCTCCAATTCACTGAGCCTGGCCTCCAGAGCTACAAACAGACTACATTTATCACAAGTACCATTACTGCTAAAGGAGGCCGAGGAGTAACTAAACATGTGACACTCAGAGCAGGAAGTTGCAGGAGGGACAGGAGAGGAAGCCATGCTGCTAGTGAGTCAGCTAAGAGCTAAGCTAATAGCTACAGTAAGCTAGCAAATCCTCAAAGATACAATAAGTCAATAATATATTGTATTTACAGGTGATTCAGCAGAGAGTGTGCTTTGGATAAATATTACACTAGGAGAGCCAACAGTTTCAGTCAAAACTCATCAGTAAGACTGGAAAAGATGGAGAACAAAGTTTAACCATTCTGCAGCCTGTAAATAAGGCAAGCTGTGTGAGTTAACAGACTTATCAATATCACACATTTCATTAAACTGTTTAAAAGACAGTTTTATTGTTTATTCTCTCAGCTGCAGCCTCTGTGGTGTTTAACACTCCAGAGTGAGTGAAGTTTAGGCTAAATATAACAGCAGGCTTAGTCTGCATGTAAATTTGATACAAGGTCAACTGCTGCTGTGTTTTAGGCTCAGACATTAATGCTTATATAGAACAATAAAACTGCTGTAACAGTCTCTGGAGCTTGAAAAGGGGCAGTTTCATCTTTCATCTGAAAGGCTTCTTCAGTTCCAGTTCCAGAGAATACCATAACCTGGATAACCTACAGAGCCAACAGGGTGCAACAGGCCAATGGGAATAAATCCAGGAATGTCTTGACGATCTACCCTCCAACTTTGAATGCGCAGAGGTCAGAGGGATCCTCCGGGAATGGTGACGCTGTCTTCGGAGATCTTGATCAGCAGGCGCTGATCTGGTACGGTAAGAAGTAGTACAGAAAACCCAGAATTTACCCTGAAGTCTTCATCAGGGCTGTGGAAACGAAGAAAAAAAATACTCCGTGGAGTTTATAAAATGTGAGTTTAAAATGAACACTCAATAAATTATGAGAAATGATGGAGCAGGAAGCTGATAATGAGCCTATTCTGTCCTATTCTTCAGTCATTCATAATAAGTGCCCATAATTCAGAGCTGGAGGAGGCTGTTCTTCCTTGTGTTTGTTCGGGGTGTTTTGGCAGCAGGAAGCTTACACTGATAATTACACAAACGCGCGTGGGTGGAGTGTGCGCGTGCGTGCGTGAATGAGAGAGGGGGTGGGGGTGCTGGTGGACGTTGGGAAGAGGGAAAGAGAGAGAGCGCGCAGAGTTCCGCTTCTCCGGCTCTGTGCGGACTCATTATCCCGCTTTTCCTTCTGTCATATTCGGACACTTTGTGCGCAGAAACGCGGGAAGCTGCGCTCTCTGCCCGCAGCGCGCGGCCGCAGACAGGTGACCGCGGACGGAGGCTGAGGGAGGGGGTGAGCAGGCTGTCACACACTGCTCGGCACTCGGCACAGCGCAGTTATTCTGTGCACTCAGAGCGTGCGGAGCCACTGCTTCTCCTCCCTGCCTTCAGCTACTGATTTTTCCAGGTTTGGGGAAACTATCAGACCTGCTGTCGTTTTTCCCGCAGGTGGGAACAGGTTCATTATCACATGTTGGTGATATGACATCAGAGCCGCGCGTGGGCTGGCTGGGCTTTTCTCTACATTCGGAATAACGGGAGCGCCCAGAGGAGTTAACGGAGTGCTGCTGCTTCTTCTTCTTTTCCTTTCACGCTGGTGCTTCTTTCTTTTCCTCTGAAATCCAGGGATGGGTTCTCGTGCAACAAGCGGCAGCAGCGTCGCGCAGCAGCTGCGGCTCTGCGCACTCTTCGCGGGGATAACGCGCTGTTGAGTCCGCGCTGCTCGGATATTCGTGCTCTACCTGCAGGATTACAGCTCTCTGACATCCTGACGCCTGTTTTTTCTTTTTCTTTTCTTTTTTTTCCTGTGACCGGGTGTTTTTCTCTGCGGGGCGCAGGGCGGGGATGTGCCGCTGGATTTCCTAAACTGTCCTGAGAAGTGCCTCCTCGCGCTGCGCGGTGCTTCTGCGTTTCCCGGTGCGTGATTGAACCGTTGGAGCGGAGGCGGCGGATCCAAACATGGGCAGGCGCTCCGATCGTCCCCCCAGCTGAGAGCGTGCCTCACCCTCCGGGTCCTCTGGATGCTCCAGGCTTTCCTGGACCTGGCGGGCTCCCAGGAGATTTACGCACCGCATTCGATCCGCGTGGAGGGCGACGTGACGCTGGGGGGGCTTTTCCCGGTCCATGCCAGGGGGGTCCCGGGGATGCCGTGCGGGGACATCAAGAAGGAAAACGGCATCCACCGGCTGGAGGCCATGATGTACGCCCTGGACCAGATCAACGGCGACGAAGAGCTGCTGCCCAACGTCACTCTCGGCGCGCGGATCCTGGACACCTGCTCGCGGGACACGTACGCGCTGGAGCAGTCGCTGACTTTCGTCCAGGCGCTCATCCAGAAGGACACGTCAGATGTGAGGTGCACAAACGGAGAGCCTCCGGTGTTCGTGAAGCCCGAGAAAGTTGTGGGGGTCATCGGGGCCTCGGCCAGCTCCGTGTCCATCATGGTGGCCAATATCCTGCGCCTGTTCCAGGTAGGAGGAGTCAGCTGACCCACCACACCTGAGGGGGTCTGTCTCACCCACATTAACGAACACCGTCACAGATCACCCCCAACACCTCCGTCACAAACCCACTCTGTGAGCGCGCTTGTGTGTGTGGACTCTGACTCCTCCAGACAGCAGAACACGACAGCAGCAACCAGCACACGTCACGCGTGTTTCTGCTGGAACGAGTCGTGCAGAGGAAGCTGCGGGGTTTTCTGCTGCTGTGTGTGTGTGTGTGTGTGTGTGTGTGTGTGTTGGTTTCTGGATGTTGTTGGTGTGAAGCTGCTGATGCAGGTTCCGGGTCTGTGTTGGCCTCTTTTCTTCCTCCCTCGTTTCTCAGGCCTGATTTTAATCTTTGGTATTTCTCTCAGTTCAGTCTGACTTCAGATTTATTGCCCGTTTCTGCAACTGCACACTTGTGAATATTTTAACGATTGTTTATGGTCTGTGTTTGTTGCTTGTATTTAATCTCGGTTTAGGATTTAGAAAGTGAGGTAAGACATTCTTCCATTTTTAACCGCCCCCCTGGGGTTTGGGTTGGGTTTTTATTACATGCTAAAAAATAGGAAAGATGTTCAGAAACTAGAAGATTCCAGGTTTTATATTTTGTCATAATTTCTTTGCATTAAAGTTTTTGTGATAAAAGAAGAATTAGTAATGTCCAACGTCCTGGCAACAGGGAGACAAAGAAAAATAACCATGCAATGCACAAAAAACATGTTTTGCAAAAGAAAAACCCCTTTTTTGCTTTCCTCTAAAACACAGGCAGGCTTTGTATGTGCCAGCAATGATGACTTAGATCTCACAGGGTTCAGCTCAAAGCTGATGGTTTCCCTGACCCAGATCACTTGTTTTTAGTGGCACTCTAACTCGGAGCATCTTTGGTTTGAGGCCGCGTGATGCTGTTTTTCATAAATCCTTCTGGCATTTAAATGAGACCTCTGTCTTCTGTCTCATCTGGATCTTTATTTGAGGTTTCCAGGTTTTAATGTTCTCTACTCTGGCTTGTGTGTTTCCAATGAGTTTCTAGTTAGAACAGTTTTAAGTTGGTGGACTGAAACAGGAAGATTCAGTGAAATATTTTCACTTCCCTAACACTAGATGGATGCCGGTGACCTGCTGGATGTTAAGAGGTTAAACGGGCCACATTCAGCTGGCTGCGATCCCTGTGTTTGGATGAATATGGTCGGTCAGATCGGTAACAGAAGCCCTGCAGCTGAAACAGAAACAGACGAGCAGGTCAACGAGGCTGTAAGAAAAACACCAACGAAGAAGTGCCTCACATTTGAAGAAGATGTGACAAAACCTGACAGCTGTGCAGGGTTTGAAATCTGTTGCAGTGGGTTCAGTGATTTCTGACTGGATGAGTTCAGGTGCTTTAAATGGTTGATTTTTCTGAAAACACCTGGTGTGTCCATGTTTGCTGAAGGGATGAGAGGCGATGGGCAGAGCGAGGGGCAGCCAGAGGACGTGCAGAGATTTAATGAGGAGGTTTTTGGACTTTGAGGATGGAGTTCAGTTCAGATCAGCGTGAGACTGAAGAGAGACAGAGGACTGGGTCTGCTTTTGGTATAAATCATCCGTTTCATCAAGCTCTCTCTGCAAGTCCATCCATCTGCCGGCTTCATTCCTTATCTGCTCCTATTGTGCTAAAGGTCTTCGGGACCGTCAAAATTCAGCCTCAAAGAGAAAGTAAACCTAACAAATCACTTTACGGTGCTGTTGATCCACCTGCACGGGCTGCATCTCCCTCTTCCTCATTGATTGGTCTGTGTGTCTGACGTCGGTGTGTAGCCTCCTTCTGTGAGAGGAAGAAATGAACAGATTCATGCTGTTTTCCCTTCAGCTGTTTCTTAATCTTCAGGTCTGTCTTTTCTCTCTTATCCTTTGAGGATAACTGGAAGGTGTCAGAATTATTAGTTTTCTCAGTTGACTTCTTTATAATGCAATCAAACTTTATGTTGCTCCCTTCTCCGGTTTAACTCCCCTTTACATGCTGGGGTTGGTAAAAAGAAAATCCATCCTCAGATACTAATCGATACTGTTGTATTGATTAGTGTTGTATAAGCCCTTTGAGTGCTCAGATAGAGTAGAAAAGTGCTATTTAAGAACTAGTCCATTTACCTTTTGCTACAAATTACTATCAGATTCTCATTTGCAGCCGTTTCAGTACCGATGGTATTCGCCTCTTCCAGCTGATAAACACCACACTGCTGCAGGCACACAGCCCCTCCCCTCACTAACAGCTGGAGCAGCTGTCATTCCTGACACTGGAAAAAATCTCCTGTTTGAACAGCCTTTAAGAATTAAACAGTTATCATCACTGTTACCTGCTCAGTGCACATGTTAAATTATTAGCTAGTGTGCTCCTACCGTCTGTATTAAACCTGACGCGACTGGAGGGTCGTGTCAGGAAACACGTGCAACGAGACCATCTTTCTTCATCAGATTAAGTTTGGGCTGTTTGGTCCTGAACATCGGCTGAGTTAGGAGTTAACACACCTGCAGCTGTCACCATGTTTGTTGTGTGGCGCTTACATGTTTTCAGCTGTTTACTCTCAATCCTTCATCTGATCCAGACTGAAGTTCCAGGTGTGAAACCTCCCCTGGACTACAGTCCAGATCAAACAGCTGGACCCGATCTGATGCAGACTTTGTGTTTGTCACTGTTTCAATCAGCTGATGCAACTGTGGGGGTGTTTTCTTCTTGCTTCAGCTCTTTTGGTTCCTTCAACACGTTGAACTAACGGCTCTGCTGACTTTGACTGTGAGACAAAGTCAGCAGAGCAGAGCTGTGAGGAGGTCTGAGCACAGCTGTTCTGTCAAAGCAGACTGATGGTTCAGTCACACTGGAGAGCACTAGAGTACGACTAGGACAAACTGGTGGTTGCATTGAATTTTTTTGCCGTTGGTGACTGATTGCAGGTAGTTAGAGTGATTGCCTTATTCCCCAGAGGTTGAAGGTGTTGTATGCTCAACCTCTGGGGAACCAGACAGTCACTCCAACTACCTGTGACCACTTTCAGTTGCACAGGTCACAGGTCAGCTGGTGGGAGGCAACTCAGACTGACTGCAGTCACATTCAGACAGATTGGTGAAGCAATAACTGCCATCTAATTTATAAATGCAGACAGATTTCCAACACGCTGCAGTCAGTCTGTGACCCGTCTCTTTGCAGGTGACTCAGCTGGTTGGCAGCTGTTTGTATTCTGGTTATATTTGAGTGCAGTTAAATTTCCTTCCTGCAGAGTCTGCGTCACTGTGGGGCAATTTCTGAATTTCTGTTTCAGATCTTTGAAGTGGCAGCACGGTGGTGTGATGGTTAGCACTGCTGCCTCACAGCTGGAATAACATCTAGAAGGCCTGGGTTTGATTCCACCTTGGCCCAGGCCTCTCGCTGTGTGGAGTTTGCATGTTCTCCCCGTGTCTGTGTGGGTCTCCTCCCACAGTCCAAAGACATGCAGTTACTGGAGTTAGGTTACTTGGTCACTCTAAACTGCCCATAGGTGTGAATGGTTGTCTGTCTCTCTGTGTTGGCCCTGTGACAGGCTGGCAACCTGTACAGGTGTACTCTGCCTCTCACCCTACAACAGCAAGGAGAGAGCCCCCCCCCCCCCCCGTGAACCTGAACAGAATAAGTGGAAGAGAATGGATGGATGGATGGAGATCTTTGAGGTTCTAGATATAAATAGTTGATGTGAATTTCTGTGCACAGAAACACATTTACAACAGATAGCAACATATTTACAATTTCCACTCATTTATCACAGTTAATCTCCACATCATCACAAACAGATTGCATGCAATTGCCAATTTGACCCCATTAAATTACAAAATGATGTCTGACTTTTCTGATTTTTCTTTCCTCTGTCTTGACAAACCAAAGTTGCTTTGAAGGCAGCAACCGACTGTGAAAGTTGCAGACCTGGTCCCTGTCTTTGAAGCACCCATTTGTAACATGATTGCACATTTATTGCACATGTTGGCAGTAATTTTGGTTGTGTCACCGTCTCCAATCGCTGCTGGAGTTTATTTCCCACTTCCAGCATGAACACAAAGTAACGCGTGCGTATGCCAGCAGGAGAGCTCCAAATCATATTAAACCTTATTTACATATACGATGAATAATTCAGCCGACCCTAATTAGTCGACAGAATAACTGTGCTCTTTACGCTGCACAGCTCTGTGGTGTTGTTGGACAGTTAGAGGTAACAGGAGGTTGGAACATGCTGGAGGAACAGTTTTTTTTTCCACATGTTTTTAGCTCTGAAATACCTTTGGCATGTTTAGATCACAGGCCGTGGGCTTCATTACACAGTCTCATTGATCATATTGATCGTAGACTCTGCTGTCACAGTTCCCATAAAGGGGAACTCAGAGCCTCTCATCATTTTCTGGATGTGTTGGTTGTGTTATCGTTGATGTGTGAGGCACAGTTTCACAGCTTAGGAACTTCTTTAAGCTTTTTTAGAGCTTTGGCTTTCAGGCTGGCCAAACTTCCACCAGTTCAAAACAGATTTTGAAAAGAACTTAATGGCCGCCGAGCTCAGGATGTTTTTAATAACAGACGCTGAAAAGCTGATTCTCAGTGGGAGCACAAAGTGTTTCTTCTATCTCAAACATTTCACAGCACACAGCAGGAAAAATGCCTCCTGTAAAAACCAGCCTGACCTCAAGTTTGAAGTCATGTGTAGATAAACAGTAATGCTTTTTTTTTTTTTAGTTAAACGCTGCTCAAGGAAAACCTTTTCTAAACAATTTAACAGGAATCAAATGAATTTAAGTGATTAATTTTTCTGTTAGCGAACACAATTCTGCAGGTTTTGCTGAAGGTAAATGTGTCAGACAGAGGAGCCAGTAAGCTGACCCTGGTGCTGCGTCCTTACAGTGCGGCCCTCACTGCAATGAAATGGGAGGGTAATTATTTTCCCAGTGATGGAAAAGTAATCAGTTCTGCAGCTGTTTTCACTTCATTAAACCCCTGATGTTCCTAAATGGTCTAGTTGGCACCGGAGTCACATCACAAACACATTAAGGCTCACGCCCCGGACTGCTGCCCCCTTTGGTGGATCAGGGGTCACAGCTCTGTTTGCCTTGCTTTCTTTCACAGGAAAAACTTAAAGATAAGCACATGAGCACAGGGAAGCTGCAGGCTGACAGTGACGCTGGAGAACCGTAACACGGTAACTGCAACTGTAATGGATTACTGAATTTACCGCAGTACTGTACTGCATTACAGAAAAATGTAATGTGATTACAGGTTACACCCAATTCTGGCAGCACTGTAACTAACAGCTTCTTAAACTTTCATGCACTTTTCGGAGGCGAGCATCTCTGGCTCCGTGTGCTCGACCGCTGCACAGGCTTTGGTTTGTGGATCGGAGCTGTAATGCTGTGGTTCAGAGGTGCCATATATGAATTATTTTAGCAGATGGTTCCACTGAGGCCACGAGTACTTCCTAAGTGTTACTCCACACTGCCTCAGCGATAAGGTACCACATACAGCCTGCCTGTGTTAACGCTTCGTGTTATATGATATTCATTCAGAAAGGTAAAGGGTTTATTCTATTAACATTTGAGGTTTTTTATATTACATCAGAAGGTGTGTTGTTGCTGCAGCTTCTGACATCGGTCATTAGCCTCTTCTGTGCTACCTGAAGCTAACCTGACCGTAACTGTAAAAACGCAGCACAGACTGCCACACCACGCTCAGGTGAGCACAGGTAGTGGTGGTGGAGGGGGATCACTGATCTTTGTGCATATGAACGTAACGCTCTTTAATGGAGGAAGTCGTGTTCTCCTTCGCATTGATGTTTTCCCCACAATGAAACCATCCCCTGCATTAACTCTGACACATGTGGTGCAGTTATAATACAATGCATGTACCTAATGAGCTGTAGCCTGCGTCCCACCCATTAACTCCCATTATCACCACTGCTGGTACAAACAAAACATATTTATCTTTTGAAAGCATCTAAAGCCACCTACCAGAACAATTATCGGACACATATGGAGGGCGGGTAATGATGCCCAATTAGACAAATTGTTTTGTTTTTATTAGAGGGTTCAGTTTCACTCAAATTTATGGCTAACGAGGGAGGATAGTCCATAATATGCAGTGACAGAGGGATTTAACGAGCCCGTGCCTTCCCTGCACCTGTGCTGGCTCAACATCGTCACGGCCAGATGAAGCAGCCGAGTGGGAGCGGAGAGGAAGGAAAACAGGAGATAAACTGAGAAAGAGGGAGCCAGGAATATCACTGTGAAACTTCCCAGTCAGGCTTCCTTCAAAATGATGCATGAAACGTAACAAAATGTCCTCAAAAATCATCAAAGGTAGATATGAATGTGAGCAAAAGTTTGGTCCATGGTTGGTGCCATGAAGCTACTGCACAAGAAGACATGATGCTGACAAAGAAAACATGACAGAAATCTGATATTTCTGCTAATTTCACGTGTTAATGAGAGGACGGTCAGAGTTTCCTCACAGGTTTCTCTCCGGTGGATCCAGACTCACTGAAGACCGCACAGTCGTGGCCAAAACTCCTGCGAGTGGCACAAATTGTGTTTTTCATACACAAAGAGTGGATCAGAGGAAGACGATGGTCTTTGAGTTCATTTTTGGTATTATAGTATCATTCAGCCCAGAAGATCACATACAGCACGGCACAGAGAATTTGAGTTTATGACAAAGAAGGGTCAACACTTTAAATACTTTTTACATAAATTCATTTCTTTTTGCCAATAAAAGTCTTTGAAACTTATGAAATGCTTATGACTGTTTTTCATTAAATCACAGAAACATGTAAAAACGGCGTTGGACCGTAAAGGATGGACGGCGCCACCACGACGTCACCGTGGGTTTCCATCGGTGTTTTAAAGCCTCACTGTGACTCCGTGCAATCATTGGCTAACAGCTTGTCAATTACAAGTCAGATAATCTTCCTTTCTGACTGAAATTTCTGCTACATCATTTTCCTTTCACCCAGAAGTCATTCCTCTGTTTTTCATAGAAAAAGGAGATGGGTGTACTGATGTGAGGGTGGTGCCAGTGCAAACCCTTCTTTTAGCTGCACCGCTGCAGCTACATGACGGGAAGTTAGCGATGCAGACCTTTCAGTGAGATAAAACCTGATTGACATACAGACACAGAAATTACTAAATTAGTGCACATGTATCTGAACTTTACGCTTTTAAGTCTTTTATTTTGTCGTCTGTATCTTTCCTCCTCTGGAGTTTCTGCACCTGCTTCTGTGACATGTTAAATTTCCCGCAGCATTGCTCAGTCTGCAGCGATTCATCAACTTCTTCACCCCTTTCATATTTCACTACATGTGTTTGAACTTTAAGTAGCAGCAGAGCAAACAGGTAGCCCTTTAGCTTATATGAAAACACAATTTAGCACGAGTCCTCACTAAAAACTGCATGAATGTTGAGTAATTTATCATTTTCACAGAGGTAATCATATGTTTTTTAGCTGATGTGAGTGTTGGTGAGCGTTCCTGCTGTAGAGAAAACAGTAATTGTACTGAGTGCCACTCGTCGCCGGCTCTGTCAGATCTGAATGAATCACCCGGTGACTCATGTTGTATCATCTCGCTGTGAGCTGTGAGTTAAGGACCTCAGCTCAGGTTGAAGCTGCACAGGTAGGAGAGGCGGAGGGTTTAGCTTCCAGGTTCAGAAGGAGGCGTCAGAAGGAGAGTTTGAACTGCACAACATGCAGAAGCACCATCCAAACACAGTTTGAAGTGCTTAATATGTGACCTGGGTCGAACAGTCACTCATTATTCTGTGTGGAAAACCTCAGCGATGGTGTAATAACATAAAGTGTCAGAATTTAACCCATCAGAAAGCCATTTTTGATGCCTAGCTTGTAGCGTCATGGTTCCTGCTTCCTCACAGGAGGAAGGTGTCCCAGCATCTTGAAAAACAGAGTTTTCAAAGTAAGCATTAAATGCAGTTATTAGAATCAAAAAACAATACAGGACCAAAAGGATCAAACTAAGGTAGAAGAAAACACTGATAGGACTTCTGTTTTTTTTAAAATTCAAATTTTGCATTATAGAAATGAAATAATACGATTAAAGTGAATTATTCCGGCCACAGTAATCAGATACCTTTACAGCAACAATTTTACTGAGAAGTGTCAGCCAACTGTCTGCATCCAGAGTCTGAACCGGATTTGTGTGACGTTCCCTGAGTGTCCACGTTCCACTAAGTCGTGGGTGGCAGTGGCGCAGTGGGTAGGTTCACTGGTTTGAGTCCCCGTCTGAGCGTGTGCTGTCATTGTGTCCCTGGACACTTAGCCCACATTGCCTAAGTGTGAATGTGGTTGTGTGGTCGGAGGGGCTGTAGGTGCGAATTGGCAGCCACGCTTCTGTCAGACTGCCCCAGGGCAGCTGTGGCTACATTAGTAGCTTACCACTACCAAGTATGATTGAAGTGTGAATGAATGGTGCACAGAATTGTAAAGCTCTTTGAGTGCTGTGAAAAGCGCTGTATAAGTCTAAGGCATTATTATTAAATCTGTTCCACGCAGCATCTAAACTGAAAGGAAAGGCTTTGCCACTTTCTGTGGCTCTGATCGATATTTTTAGATGCCGCACAGACTCATAACTCTAAGACACAGAAATATTGAAAAAGCATCTCTGACCTATATTCACTAAAGTACCACAGCCAGACTGCTGATTCCTTAAAATTATACTCATGTTGGCTGTAGATGCCCCCACATTGCATCCATTTTTTATTACTTCTGCAGGCAGGGAGGAAGGTAAAAGTTTTTTCAGGTCAAAACAAATTGGGCAGCTGTGATTGGCAGGTAGCGTCCTCAGCGTGGCGGCCTTCATCGCACAGGAAGCTCCAGTTTCCTGAGACTGCATGAAAGGAGGTTTGATCTCGGCTCACTTTGTTGCCTGTTGCTGGGAGAACCGGCCCTCTACTGTAGTGAAAAACCACGAGTAATGAATACGAATGACTTGCTTTGGAAAGTCGGTCTGTATGAGGCAACGCTGCAGTAAAAACACAATCCTGTGGTATTACTGAACAATGCATCACAATGTTTTTGTTAATGAAGCTGCAGCAGGACTGCAGGACAAATCGTCCATCATCACAGCTTCGTGCTCCACTTCATTAGAGCTGGTAATGAAGCCGTTTGTGTCGTCATGAATAGTGAGACTAATGAGTCATTAACATGATTTTATTGTTTTTAATGAAGGGACAAACTCTGAAATACCATTAAGAATACCAGCAGTTTGACTGGTCATGGCTGGGCTTTAGTTCAGATTCATTACCCTTCATCGAGGTTCCTCAGATAATTACCGACTTTCAAACATGCAAGGAAATTCCCCATGTCCTTGGCACAGAGTCGAACCTTTTCAGTAGGTTTTGGACTCCATCAGGGTCGGCCCTCGTTTCTGATCCTGTTTCTGATATTCATCGACTGGATGTCAAGGTGTAGCTGGGGTGAGGAGGTTGAGGGATGGTAGTCAGCACCTCCAAGTCTGAGGCCATGACACACTTCTTGGCTTCCCTAAGAGATGCAGTTAGAACATCTCAGGATCTTGCTGGGACAGTGGAGCATGAGATGAACCTTTGAATTGGTGTTGCACCAGAAATAATATACTGGACTTTTGTTGTGAGCAGAGAATGGAACCAGAAGGTACTCCTCACCTGTGGCCACGAGGCTATGTGTATACAAACAGCAGAAATTAACTTCCTCTGCAGGGTGCCTGGGCTCAGCCTTAGGCTTCATCAAGGGTCCTGAGTTAAACTTTGAGGCCAGCGACTGAAGCAACTACCGATGAGAGCAAAGGACACCACTGTTGACTGAGTGGTGAATACATTGGCAACTAGAACAAAGAATTTACTCTAGTGACCAACCATCAAACCACTTAATATGTACACAGGGTTTTAGGAGATGGGGAGGAGCTCAGAGAGCTGGAGGAAGCTTCAGGGAAGACCCATTGCTCCTTTGTGTTGGAGCTAGATGAGGTGTTTCCTTGTATGATCAGGATGCCTTCTAGACATGCCCATTGGAGATTTTCAAAGGGGCACCCAATTAAGATAGACCTAAAACTTGATGGAAAGATTATAGATCTCGTGGGATGGGAGTGAAATGGAAATCATCACTGACAAAAATGTCTGGAATACCTGCTTAGCTTCTGCCACTGCAACACGACTTCATGCATTGGTCGATCAACAGAAACAAAGGAGTTGACTTCTTTATATATTAAATTCCAAGTTTAAAAAAACCTCAACGAGCTGTCAGTTAAATCCAATTTTGGTGCAAAATTGGTGGAAATACTGAAAAAGAAAATTGGTATAATAAATAATTTCAGGCCATTGGACTGGGTTAGGGTTGGTTTTGTTTTTATCCGTATGCTAAATAGAAAAATATTCAGAAATGGGAAGATGGTACATTTAAAGATGTTAGCCTTCTCTATCAGGGTCTTTACCTTGCAATTTAAAGCGCCTTGAAAGGAACTGCCATACATTAATTTTAGTTTTTCTGTTGCAGTATTTTCCAGTTGGGTGCTCCAAACAGGTGAAAGTTAGATAAAAAGGTGGACGTTAACTGATGGGTTGATGATAATTGAGGTTAAACCCTGAATGAAGCAGCAGAGAGGCACTGCCTGTCAGATTTCCACTCTTTGTTTCTTCCCTCTTCTCTCCTAATTTCGACCCACCATCGTCTCACCACCACCTCTCAAAGCTGCAGCTCATCCTAATAATCCAACACCCAGGAGAGGCCAGTTCCATCTTGGCTGCTTCTCTCTTTGTTTCAGTGCCTTTGTGCCTCCTCTCAACCTATCACAGCTGCTCACTGAACCTCTTTCTCCTCGCCGTCTTTGGAGCATAAAAGAATTGCTGCGGTCGACTCGAATGGCCCTCAGAGATGCACACGGGCCCAAGTATTACCAGCTGAAAAGCTGCTGTGGGCCCAGACGGCCCTCTCACTCTGCTTCCTGTGTTCGTGGCTACAGCTATGGATTAAACAGCTTTGTTTCAGCTTGTTGATAGTGATGACACATTGGTGCATGTTTGGGCTCACATCTATTTAGTTCAGTGCTTCCGAGTGGTTTTTCATCCTCGGGCTTAAACTGAGCAAATTAACTGTCACCACAGGGCAGACTTCTTCAAACACAGACTCAAGCTGAACACTTGTGCCTGTCTTTTACTTCAATATATACACTCACCTCAGTGGATACACAGGACAATGAAGACTTGATGTAACATACATTTTCTGTCTTAACTTAACTTTTGTCTGTTTGGGTTCACATCATTAACCTACAAAGATGGTCCAAAATGTCAAAGTGCTGTAAAGGGTTGACCTAAAAGTCACCAGACAGCTTTGCTTGTCTTCACAAATGAAATTTTAACCATTAGAGAAAAAATTATTCATAGCCATCTCACAGATGTATCATTACGTACAGCTACGCTCACTGGCAGTGATGCAGTGGTTAGGTGCTCACCTCGCAACCGGAGGGTCGCTGGTTCGAGTCCCTGTCTGAGCGCATACTGTCATTGGGTCCCTGGGCAAGACACTTAACCCACATTGCTTAAGTGTGAATGGGGTTGTGTGGTTTGTGTAACCCTAACCTGTAGGTGCGAATTGGCAGCCACGCTTCTGTCAGACTGCCCCAGGGCAAGTGTGAATGAATAGTGCTTGAAATTGTAAAGCGTCTTTGGGTACCTTGAAAAGCACTTTATAAGGCAGTATTAATAGTACTGGTGTTTAGACTGTTTCTCTCCGATTGATCTTTCTGAGTTAACTTCAATAGTTACTTCCTCCAAACCATCAATGTGTCTATTAGATCCAATTCTACAAGACTGCTCAAAGAAGTCCTTCTATTAATTAATGTTTCACTGTTAAATATGATCATTCTATTGTTATTAATTGGCCACATACCACAGGCCTTTAAGGTGGCAGTAATTAAACCGCTACTTAAAAAGCCATCACTGACCCAGCTGTCTTAGCTAATTATAGGCCAATCTCCAACCTTCCTTTTCTCTCCAAAATCCTTGAAAGAGTAGTTGTAAAACAGCTAACTGATCATCTGCAGAGGAACGGTTTATTTGAAGAGTTTCAGTCAGGTTTCAGAATTCATCACAGTACAGAAACAGCATTAGTGAAGGTTACAAAT
This sequence comes from Pterophyllum scalare, assembly GCA_024447675.2. Taxonomy (NCBI): domain Eukaryota; kingdom Metazoa; phylum Chordata; class Actinopteri; order Cichliformes; family Cichlidae; genus Pterophyllum; species Pterophyllum scalare. The sequence continues at coordinate 56,163 of JAMQGT020002085.1, read as the reverse complement.
GATCTTCTTACAGCCTCTGACAGTGGACTCGTCTCTGTGCTTGTCCTGTTGGACCTCAGTGCAGCTTTGATACTGTTGATCATAACATTTTATTACAGAGATTAGAGCATGCCATAGGTATTAAAGGTACTGCACTGCAGTGGTTTGAATCATATTTATCAAATAGACTCCAATTTGTTCATGTAAATGGGGAGTCGTCTTCACACAGTAAGGTTAATTATGGAGTCCCACAGGGTTCTGTGCTAGGACCAGTTTTATTTACACTATACATGCTTCCCTCAGGCAGTATTATTAGAAAGCATTGCATACATTTTCATTGCTATGCAGATGATACCCAGCTTTATCTATCCATGAAACCAGATGATACACATCAATTAGTTAAACTGCAGGAATGTCTTAAAGACAAAGGCCTGGATGACCTCTAATTTCCTGCTTCTAAATTCAGATAAAACTGAAGTGCTTGAAGTTCTCGGCCCCACAAATCTTAGAAACATTGTGTCAAACCAGATACTTACTCTGGATGGCATTACCTTGGCCTCCAGTAACACTGAGAAATCTTGGAGTCATTTTTGACCAGGATATGTCCTTCAATGCCAATTAAACAAATTAAACTGCTTCCTTGCATTTGCACATTATTTCTAAAATTGTTAACATCCTGTCTCAGAGTGATACCAAAAAGCTGGTTATTACTTCTAGGCTGGACTACTGTAATTCATTATTATCAGGCTGTCCTAAAAACTCCCTGAAAAGCCTTCAGCTGATCCAAAATGCTGCAGCTAGAGTACTGACAGGGACTAGAAAGAGAGAGCAGATTTCTCCCATATTGGCTTCTCTTTGTTGGCTTCCTGTTAATTTCAGAATATAATTTAACATTTTTCTCCCCACATACAAGGTCTTGAATAATCAGGTCTCATCTTATCTCAAAGACCTTATAGTACCGTATCAGCCCCAATAGAGCACTTCGTTCTCAGACTGCTGGCTCCCCTCATCTGCAGCCGGTCACAGCAGATGACTGCCCCTGAGCCTGGTACTGCCGGAGGTTTCTTTCTGTTAAAAGGGAGTTTTTCCTTCCCACTGTCATCAAGTGCTTGCTGATAGGGGGCTGTTTTGACTGTTGGGTTTTCTGTGTAATTATTGTAGGGTCTTTACCTTACATTATAAAGCACCTTGAGATCACTGTTGTTGTGATTTGGTGCTATCTGAAAAAAATTGAATTGAACTGAATTTAATTGATCAGTCAAAGAGGTCACGCCCCTAATAATGCAAACTTTAATCCAAATTAAACAAGTGAGTTATAGAAACATCCTCCCCCCGTACAGCTGTTATGAAGGGGGAAATTATCCTCAGAAACCAAAGCAGTTTCTGTATCAGGCTGTAAAATTGTTTTATTTCTGCTGGACAGATTTAACATGGGAAACTATGGGGACTGACTCACTGTGGTGCCTCTGCTGTACTGCAGAGGAACTGCAGCAGTTTTCAGCCCTGGAGGTTGCTGTTTGGTCCAGACAGACTGCTTAGTAGGATGTAACATGCCAAAACTATGCACGAAAAGTAAAGAGGAAATAAAAAGCTTCTAAAAAGTGAAACATTTCCATTTAAGTTGCACTAACTTTCTGTAAAGATTAGCGAGGAGTTTTTATGGCTCAGGGCTGTGACTGACCAGCTGATGTAAAAAACATTAAAACATTATTTAACCGATGCCACCGGCTCCTCCTGACAAACCCAATCAGAGTCTCTCAGTGTCTCCAAACCGGCCCCCACTAATGTGAGCGGCGAGCGCCTCAGCAGGCTGCTGGAGGTGATTTGTTGCCTTTTGACCAGCAGCGAACCTCCTGCCAGTTTACAGCAGTAAAAAGTCACTGTGGTATTTATGGTACATTATGTTTTCAAATTACTCTCAGTCAAAGGTATAAAAAAGCAGAGAGAGGTCACTGCTGTGTTCGCGGTCTTCTTCTGTGCTGGAGAACCTAAAGATGCTTGTTTCCATGGATACCATTCAGCTATATCCAGTGCATGTAGTGCCAGTTAATTACAGTTCAATATATTGGTTTCATTGTGGAACAATGAACAATTAATTAGGCTAATGCTGGAAGAAATATATCAGCAGTAAATGTACACAAGTATTACCAGCTTCCTGCGGTGAAAGTCTATTCGTCAGATCAGTATTCTGTAAAGAGTGTTTTCCTGCAAAATGAAGTGGAATTAAGGAATATTCTAGCATCACATAGAAATACTTGTATTATAATGGACATGCAGTTGAGTAAATTGTGTGTATAAGCCCCTGAAAGCCTCTCACACAGCTCCCTGTTGGTGTCTTATTTGACTGTGTTGCTCTCCTGCCAACAAACTGCCTATCATCTGTCCTCCAGGAGTCAAAGATCTCTGGGCACGAGGGGCAGGGCTGGGCAGACCTGCCTCTCACTTGTGGGAAAAGATGTTTTCCTGGAGGAGAGAAAGAGGAAGCAGGATTGATGTGCCGCCAGCTCACTCAGTCGGTGAGTCAAGGTCATTTCAGAGAGACTGTCCGCGCTCGGCCTGCTCGTCACGACTGACCTGCTGCTGCTGCTGCTTCACCACTGCTGGGAAAACTCATTTCAGCTCAGTGTCAAACATCTGGGCCCTGCTTTCCAAAACCATCCAAACACCAAGGCGACGGAGGTGCTACGGTGGCAGATTAATGACTTTATAGGAGTCAGGTTCACACCTACTCATTGCTTTTTTCTTACCATATATAGTCATTAGCATTCTTTTGAGGAATCTTTGTCTTTGTGGCAGCTGTCAGATAGGTATAACCACAACAAAGAAGATATCACCATTATAAACATTCCACAAGTTAATGGAAACAATATCAGCAAGAATCAGAGCACCTCAGTGTACAAGAGAAACTCATATGTCCTGGATTTATTCAACAGAGCTACTCTACAAAGTACAAAAGATTGCTGAATGAGCAGCTCACAAAGGTGGTACCCTGTACCTGCACACTGATGGTGGGAAGTTGTTGCCAAATGGAAATATTATTACAGAAGAACTGTAAGACTATACTACACATCCAGTTTCTGTGCTTCTTAGCTTCTTGCACACCAGTTTGTAGCTGATGGTTGGCTGCTAGCAAACATTTCAGCTTTGTCTGGGTAAGCTTGAGTCATAGGTCAGTCAGCAGTAATCTTTGTCCCAGATCATGGTTGCTTCGTTTGCGCCCCTCAAATATGAGAAAACTTTAAATCAGGACCCGTCCCCTTTCAGTTGCAGCTGTTATTTCACCCATGGTTACTGAATGTGTTTGAAGACCTTTCTGCATTATTCAGGTTGTATATTAAATGTGTCTGAAATGTGTTCCCCTTTGAATACATTTCAGATTAGTTCACTGTGCCACACACTTCAGGTGCATACCTGTCAAGTTGGCCAGGAAACTCCCGTATTTTACCCCTCTGTCCCGCCGTCTTCCCATATTTTTATTTTCCCGTAAATTTACCAAATTTTAATATAATAATTTTGAAAAAGCATTCCTATGCTGCTCCAAACTAAATTCTGTCACTAGCCTTGTGAGAACTGCCACCTGCAGTAGCCTGGGTGGCAGTTCTCGCGAGGTTAATGCTGACAACGGGAACAACCCCGGAAAAACAACCGGACCTCGGTTGGGCTCAGAGTTGCCAATTTAGCCGTGGCTTTTTTTCCAAAAAGCGGCTAGCGACAGCGAAATCCTCCGCTGTAAAATTTCACCTCTTTCTTCTTCTTACTGCGTCCCTTCGTACCCTTTGGCATCGCCCAGACCACACTTTGGCTCCACCCTCCAACCCCCGAACCTCATGTAAACACTGAGCCTGCCCACCCGCTCCTCCGCTCCCATCCTCCGACCTCACTTCGGCCTTTATCGACCTTTGAGACGGCCGACAGCGAGTTTTCTTACACAAGTTGGCAACAGTGGCCCAGATAAAGGAGGAGGGTTGAACGTAGCTAGCAGTCACACCCCACATAAGTGTTTTTGTTAAATTTGATATTCTAACATTAAACAAGACGGGACAAAATTGATCTGTGTAATGTGGGTCTAGTGCAAAGCATTAAAGTTATTAAGATATTTCATAAAGTTTATTTGTAGTTCTAAACACATTTAGGGTGTTTTTTCTTCACTCTTTGTATCTCCAAACATGTTTTCCCTCTCTCCTACAGCCTCGATTGCAACTACATGCAAATTAACAATTATGCAAAATAGGCGATGACGTCACAGCGACTTCTATTTTCAGCAGCGTAAAATTTCCCGTATTTTTAAATCCAAAACTTGACAGGTATGTTCTGGTGCCAAGTGGCAACATTTAATCATCCGGTCTACAGATCCGGGGTCGCTTTCAGGCCTTTGTTACCTGTTCTCCAGCCTGAACCCCAGCAACGATTAGCCTAAATATTCAGCTGATGCTTTAAAAACCAGCTCACAGCCTCTGTTTGCAGGCAAAATTGTAAGAAGGAACTAAATATTATGAAGTTTTTCCAGAGACGTTCCAGGAAACTAAAGTCTCATTCAGCTGTTTGCTTTCTGTTTAAGCTAATCATTTAAAAATATGCTCTGTTTATTCTCTTTCAAAAAGCAGTGTAAGTTTCAGAACCTCATTTTGTGCCTTCTTTGCTCTCACCAGCACAAAATGATAGACGGTAAAACGTGGATTTCTTTTTAAATGTCAAAGCCCTCGGAGTTCCCGGCACTGTAGGAAGCACAGCCTCGGTAAGCTAACTGTGTTGCCACCACTTCTTACAGGTTGTATACTCTTTAATATTTAATAGCATGTGGTGTGTGTTAGCTGGGCGACAGACTGGCGACCTGTCCAGGGTGTACACAGATAAGATAGCAGCTCCCCCGCACGCCGCTCGAGATCCTGAATTGGATAAGAGGAAGTAGGTGGGTGGATAGATGATAGCTCCACACCTTTTGTTGGGTTTGAAATGAGAACAATCCCAGTCTGACCAAATAAATTCATGGCTGACATTAGGTTGATTTAAGTCACAGTAACAGCCTGAAACCTTTGGCTCCTCCTTTTGGGTGTTTCGAAGTCTAAGTCTGATTTCATAGCCTTCAAAGATGATCGTCTGGTGCTTGGTGGGTTTAATGTCGGCTGTGGGTCGGGTGGTGAATAATTTCCTCCACAAACTGTACAGCTGATGGTTTGATTTTTGTCATCTTTGTGGTCACAGTGAGTGTGTAGGCATGTGGTGGGGATGGAGGACAAATACATCTGTAGTCATCAGTAGCTGGACTAACGATGGCCATCCCTGCAAGGTGGGATGAGCTGGAATTTGCTGTAGTGGAAACATACATACAGTAGTTGAAATATTTGACTGAAAAGATCAAAGGTGAGGTGAAAGTCAGAGATGACCACAGTCTGCGTGATTCTTCTGAGGAAACATCTTAATGGTGTGGCCCACCCGGCGACCTCGCTGCTAGCTGAGCTGAGAAGCGTTTTGGATTCACAGTCGGAGGAATGAAAGCAGCCAACGCTCAGCCCTCGGCCTGCCAGCACTGCTCAGACCGCTTCACTGATTCACTGAAGCTCTTTTGCCCAAGGTATGCAGCTGCTCTACTTTCTACTTCTCTATTGTATGTTGACTTCTTCTCTGCCGAACCCCCACCAAGCCTTCCTCAGCAGTGGAGAAACGGCTGTAATCTGCGGATCAGTACGGCGGTATCAGCTCCTGCCACAGCGGACTGGGGACGCTCCAAACCCTCACACAGCCCAGAAGTGAATATCTATCTCTGGATTTTTGCAACCAACTTCTTTCCAGTCTTTTGATCTGCATGGAAGACAAAGAACAGCGAATAAAAAGGGCACCACAGAAGCCATTGTCTTCTTTTTTTATTACTCCCAGCAGATATGCAGAATAATCATCGAGGACCGAGCCCGGCTACGTGCTCTAATTAATGATTTCATTATTTCTGTGAGTCAGTGCACCCTGTCTGAAGCCCCTGTTTCTTTTCTGTCTCGCTTGCTCATTACACAGTGATGTCAGTATAATTTCACCTCTTTCTTCTTCTTCTGCAGTTTTTTTTATAGCTTCTTACATAACCAGCGTTTCCAGAGCACCACAGTTTGTTGCACAACAAACACTGAAAGCACTGAGGTTAAATTTAATCTGACACCAACTGTGGGGAGTCTTTCTGTGGAGATATGGATACAGTCTTATAGGAATGCGCTCGGTCACTACGACACGTTCGTCCATCCAGATTGTGGCTTGTAATTAAGTTTGAAAGTGCAATCAAATATTTCAAATATTTACTGTGTGTGTGTGCTTTGATTAATTCTGATCTGCTGATGAGTTACTTGGTGATGATGATTATGATGATGATGAGATCTAGACTGAGTTCAGCATCAAAGAAAATGCAGAACAACTGTAAGTCCTGTATGTCATTCATGAACCTCATGGCTTCGTTCAATAGTTCACTTATTTTTTTAATCTGCAGATATTTGGACTAAACTACAAAACCTGAGTCACAAATCCTTCAAGATTCCAAAAGAAAAGATTTTATTCTGGGAACTCCTGTGAGATTAAAACTAAAACAATTACCATCTGATTCAGGCTGTAAAAGGAACTCTGTAAGTTTGTCATACCACAGTTTAAAAGGTGTGGCAGTTTATTATATTCATATCTATTTAATTTATCTGTTATGAATTTCAGCCGTTATGAAGCAAAACATGAAATAAACACTGACACCAAACTTTTTTAGAAACAAGGGGTTTATGTTAATGTTTATTCTATTCTTTTAGATTATTTAATACATAAATAGTAAATAATGGCATGCCAGGTAAACATGGCAGCCAGGAGAGCACAGGGAGGTGCAGCAGGTAGTGGATGTTAGACCTCGTCACGCATGTCTTTATCCACGCTGTCGGCTGTAGACAGACAGCAGTGGAGCCCAGCAGCACTCAAAGATACCTGCACTGCCGCTGCAAGGCCCGCGGGGGCTGCAGAGGAGGGTAACACACTAATGGATTTTTTCAACAAAATTATTTACCTGCACCTGCAGTGCCTTAACAGCCCACCAGGGGGCAGCAGCCCACACTGAGTTTATAATAAATTCTGCTTATCTCGATAAAATTGAGTGATGGCTCTCGGGAAGCTGTTAATGAAGAATCAGCCTGAGAAGATTCAAAAATGATAAAGCACTCTTTTCATGGAGGAGGGGGCGGTCTTGTTTTTTTCTGAAGTTTTGACAGCATCTGCTTCGTTTACGCTTCGCCTTCAACCCCAGCTCGTCTGTTAGTTTATTATTTTAGTTTGACTGGTTTCAGATCTGCAGGAGCCTTCAAAGGCACATCTTACTCCGTTTGTTCCTCACTAGCGCCCCTCTGGATTGTGGTGAAATGTTGCTGAGAGTCACGCTTGGAGTGGTCCTCTGATGTTTCATGCAGCGCCATCTTCAGGTTTTAGTTTGCCTTGTGGGGTTTTTCACAGTGAGCTGGTGGATGAAGCTCGCTGGCACGATTCGACCCTGTGGGCACGACGCCTCGCTGCTTCATCGGGCAGGATTACTCCTCACTTAGACGAGGATCTGTTGTGACCTTTGCTCTCGCTGCTGCAGTTTGCTTTCACGACACGCTGCAGCATTTTACATTTTTCTGTAATAATTCTCCTGAAAAATCACAAAGTCCGGTACATTTATGGTTAGAGAGCTCTGTAATCGATCAGCACTGATTACAAAAACATACTGCAGGACGTGAACACACGAGAAACACAAATGCACTCTGGAACTTCGGGTAAAGACGCAAAACAGGATAATTCAGTTTGTTTAAAGCGCTGTCTACTATTCTGCTGATTTCATTAATAGAATGAGACTGACAGGTGACTCTCGGTGATGTCAGCTGACAGCAGAATGACTCAGGAAATACACTGGTCCTTTTAGAGTTTGAACATGAAATATTCAAACAAATACACGTCCCACTGTTTGTGACAGAGGCAGGAGTATCTGCGTCTCTCAGGAATGTCTGCATCATGTGTCAGCAGCAGGTTAGCGAGTATAAGACACTTTAGTGGCATTAATGTACATTTATATGTTAAACACATTTCAGTTTTTTCACTTATAAACAGCTGATTGTGTGTGCTTTGTGTTTACCCTGTGGGGACTGACCACAGTAATAAACAGGATGTGTGTGTGTGTGTGTGTGTGTGTGTGTCCTTTCCCAGCTGTTATCCTTGTGTAGAGTCTGTGCTGCTTGTGCTGTCAGCCATGATCAGAGTCTACAGGTACAGTTGTCCCACCGACACCCAGAGAGGAAAATCTTTGGCTTCATTCAGACAGAACAATCGCAGCGATGCATGAGAACAACAGATACATACATAAATCATATTCAAGCAGCACTTTGAGCTTTTGTCCTACAAAGAGCAGATGAGCGGGACGCATAAATGTTTGGTTATTAAAAACGAGAAGCTCCAAACACTCAGGGAGATGCTTCGGCCGTCATCAGCTGGGACATCACGCGGCCGCCGTGAGTCAGCGGGACACGGAGACGGAAAACAACGTGAAGGACAAGTGTGAGATATGCTCTCTGACTCTTTAGTTACAGCCAGATATCCCAGAAACAGCTGTTCCCTGATTGTTGTGCAGTTATTGTGTTATCGTCCCCTTTCGTACTCACAGTGTGTGTAATGTGTTCAAACAGAGCAGACAGCTGCAGGCCATAATCATATTTAGCTAATATTTCACTCTCAGACCAGCAAAAACTCACATTTTTGGGGCCTTTTTTTCCTGATTTCATTCAGATAAAATGAACAATTTACAGTTAATTAGTTGTTTCTGGCTAATAGCATGTTTTTGCTAGCCTAACCTGTCATCTGTCCAAAATCTGCTAATTCATTGGTGGATAATCCACTGCTGTGTGTTAATGCACAGATTAATCTGATGATAGCATGCAGTCTTGTTTTTTAAGCCTCTGACCTTTAAAAGTGTCAGAGGTACTTTTAAAAGTGTGTCTCACACTCTGTGGAGCACCTAGTGTATGCTGCTAGCCTCTTACCGTTAAAGGGCACTGGCTCCTCCCCCGTTAATTCAATTAAATTTATTCATATAGCACCAAATCACAACAAACAGTCGCCTCAAGGCGCTTTATATTGTAAGGTAAAGATCCTACAAGCTTAAGCTACCTTTCTTCTGATTGGTTGAACCTTGTAAGCACATGCTTTGAACAACAGGGGGCCTCCCCCCTGGGACTCATAGAGACCCAAGAGCAGAGAACACTGTGTGAAGCTGAGTGTTCAGAGCAGTCTTCTTCAAACCCTGACCTCATTATTTGAAACACTGACCATGTTCAATATGAAAATCCACCTTTGGACCAGAAGATATGACAGGAAACAAACAGAAGCTCCTGTTTTCACGCTCGGACACTTTAATGAGAGTCTATCTACCGTCTTCCATGCTGTGAGGCCGGCTGCAGCTTTGAACTTCTTCATTACAGATGTATAATTTTACAAAATCAGCGTAAAGACTATAATAAGACTGTGCTGTTGAAACAAGTTAATTCCACACTCGCATCTGTTTGTTGTCTCCTCGGCTGCAATCACGGCCGACGCCAACACGCAGCCACGTAATTACATACCTGCTTTGTCTGTCATCATTTCACCTCATCATATCATCTCCGAGAGAGCCTCAGCTCCATTACACTCCTCGCTGCTGCTTTTTCTACATGATTTATTTTTCATGCCGCAAGAGAAACGTGAGGCAAAGTTACTTTTACCTTTAATATTCACTCATCTGTACCTGAAGAGACAAAATTGATATTCAGACTTTACAACAGCTGAGAGAGCAGCGCGTGCACTGCATGCCTGAGTATTAGGACGATTGCAGCAGAGCTCACCTGGAAGCTACGAGAGTCAGGTACATGGAGCGTAGCTCAGTTACAGCCTGCTCTCTGACGTCATCTCAGTTTAGAAAGTTTCTGTCCTCGTGGAGTTGGAGTCGTGCTGGAGCCGCTCATTTGGTGATGTCAGTGATTACTGGACTCCATTTCTAAGCTAATGTTAGCGGGCATCTTTTTACGGTCGGTGTGATTCACGCAGACGTCATTACTGATGTCCATCAGTCCAAATGTTCGTAAACCAGCTGAAAGGTCACTGCCTGCAGAACCTTTTCTGCAGTATCGCAGTGATTCAGGCATGTTTCTCTGTACGTCTACGATACGCTGAAGCTGATCTCCCTGCTTTATTTTCAGGAAATGCAAACTAATATAGACCAAAACAATTAAGTCTGCTGTGTGTCTTAATTAAATGAAGCTGATATGTAGGCTCTTGTGTATTATACAGACCACAGCCTGACCGACTTAAAGGCCTCCGTCCTGTCGAACGGTGATGATCGATAACCACCTCGACCTTTTCTCATCATCGTGAGATCTCGTTATTACAGGACAGCTTTCTCTTTTTCTGAGGTCATAATTATGTAATTTGTTCTTGTTTTGTGTGTGCAGTGAGGGCGGTGGAGGTGTTTGTTGTGCAGACAGGAAGTGGAGTGTAAATATCTAACAGCTGTATGCAGGCTGCAGCCTGGGTGCAGTTTGGAAGTCGCAGATGGAGAGCTGGAGGACGAGGACGCAGCGCTGCAGGAACAGAGCTGCTGTTCATACGTGCTGGAAAACGCCTTCATGCTTCAGAGAGGCCGCTCAGAAATCTGAGTGTTATTGCTGCGCACAGGAAGCAGCAGCACTTTGGATTGCATTCAGCATTAACAGAATCAGAGTGTCAGACTCATGGTTTAGTGATAAAACTCACTGTTGTTTAATGCTTTGTTGTATGCCCTGCTTCTTTACAGTTTTTACTCTTTGCAAAGCCAGTGGACCATACTGGACTCTTTATTGGGCCGGCTTGGGTCCCCACACCATATGTTTGACATCCGTAACCTCCATTTTTATGGATCTGTGGAGTTATGAGAGCAAAGGAGGCAGATTCTCTTCTTCTGCGGTAGATGTATAATTTATGACGTCAGATAAATATGAAGTTCTGCAGTAAGAGAAGGTCTCATGTTGACCCATCCTGAAGCCTGGGACTCAAACTTCTCCACCTGAGGGGTCTCAGTTGTCCCAAGTTTGGACAGCTGTCTTCATCTCAAACACAAACTCATCCTCAGCCTCGTCCGTGACACAAACGGCATTTTTGCTCGTTCATATCGTAAACTGTGGGGTGCTGGGACCTCCCGTCAGCCTGCAGTTGCCTTCTTCTTCGTTGGTGCCATAACGAGGATCCCCCCGCAGTGGGAAGCTGCCACAAACTGTTAGAGCATCTTGGTGGCTCAGCTCAGTCCTCCAGGTATCAGCTGATGACGCAGAATGACAGCAAAGAGCGAGGCGCTCCAAACCTGTTTCAGCTTTTGTTGGGAGAGGGTCTGAAAACCTCCTTCACATTTCAGAGTATTTAAATCAGACTAAAGCTTCCCTTCTCTGTGGGTAGTTGACTCTTAGTGTTTTCGGATGACTGACAGCCTGCCCTGCGCACCAGAAGCTGGTCAGGATGTTGAGCTTTTGTTTCCAGCACTAAATGTCATTTCATGGATTTGAGCTGAATGTGATGTGCGCTAATGTGCTTTGAATTCAAGCTGTCAGTAATCTGCGAGGCTTCCTACAGAGACGCTAACTTCCTGAAGAATGGCATAAAGGGATGAACTAGTTAGCAGGTTCCTCCCACTTCTCTGTTCCTGCAGCTCTTCCTGCACACAAGTCAAATCCTACCCCAGTACTAATAGTTCTCATCCATCTCTCGCTTTAAGTGAGCATTCATCACAATTAAACTTGTTTTTTACCAACCGGCCACTTCCCAGGTTGCTCCCTCTGTTTTTCAGACTCTCCTCTCAGGACCTTTGACCTCTTTCTGAACGGATTATAAAGCATAAAAGCAGCTCCGCTCTGGGTTTAGGTCAGAACAGTGTCTGAAGTCGTCCATCTTACTTCAGACTCGCTCGCCGTGTGTTTAGCAGCTCTGATCTTACCTGCTCTGATCTGACGTGGCCTCAGCTCACAAAGACTCAGTCTGCAGTCTTGCTGCACGTACACTGACCTCATTACTGCAAACTTTGGTCATGTTTCATTTGAACATCCACCATTAGACCCGATTTAAACACTGTTTAAAAACTCAGGAGCAGTTTGAGGCATAAAGGTACAATTTAAATGTTTGTATACATTAAATATAGGCAGAATTAAAAAGATCAAAGCATTAATAGCTCAAAGTTATAAAAAATAAATCACTTCCTGGTGAAAAACACTGCAGATTTCATAAATATAAAAGGCTAAGAGATGGAGACCAAATTGGATTAAGCTGCAGTAAAATGGTCCTGGTTATAAACCCATTAAATCAGAATTCAGTGAAATAAGCATAATCGCTTAGTTTGACACTGATTTTCTTTCCACGAGAGCGAGCAGAGGCCCACCTGAGACAAACAGCAGCGTGACTCTAATCAGCAGCTTTAATGGAAGAGAGCAACGGCTGCCTAATTGGCCGTCGACGAGTCGGACACTGTGCTGAATTCCTCCTCCGTGCTAATGCAGATTCAAGGTTAGGTGGCTGCTCTTTGACTCAAACGAAGGAAACGAGGAGGAGCACTGAGGCGGAGGAAGAACGAGAGGAAGGAAGGACAGACAGATATTCCTTGTATGAGTGTAAGCTGGGAACTGGTTTCACTTTGGGAATTCATTTTAAAGCGTTACATGTCGACCTTCCTGCAGCAGCTGTTCTGTGTGATGGTGATGGTTCATCTGCCAAGTAATTCTAGAAAGTGCTGTTTTCCCGATATCATCCAAAGATTGCTCATCAGGTGATCTGTTTGGACCACTCAAGGACATCCGCAGTTCTCCTTCATCAGCGGCCGAGCTAAATGATCTCTGCTGGGTGGATCAGAGACCAGCCTCTGTTTATTTGTCTGTTTTGCACATGGAAAAATCACCTTACAGTCAGATGATTAAAAAAATTGATTTTATTTGATTTCATTCATAAAGCAGATTATGATTACTTACAAAGACAGTTATTTTTGAGCAGCACTGCAGTAAATCTCGCTGAATTAGACAATGACAAATAATGGGAGCTTTCACTGTGAATATGTTCTTACAAAAAACTATAAAAAAATAATAAAGCTAGAATATGGAAGCTTGTTTCCGCCACTAAAAAAAAAAATTGCCATCCGTAACTCGAAGGTTGGAGTTAATTTCTCTGTGTGACTCCAGTTTGGCCAGACTTTCTGTGGCCATCAAAGCAAGAATTTTTACTTTCTCCATATTTGGATTGAAAGCAGCTCTGGTTCTGTATCTGGCCCAGGAGCACGTAAACATGCACATAACTGGAGGAGCCGGGGCTCAAACTACCAACCATTGAGCATTGTTTTGGTGCAGTCCCTGGTTTCCTGTAGGGCTCAGACCAAGCACTTCTATTCTTCAGGACTAGGTGGACTACAGTAGGTGGTGTTCACCTGGATAATAACCCAGAGGTGCCATAATCAGTTCATCCGATGAGAAAAAAAACAGCACTGCTTACAGGCCTGTGAAATATAACTTTATTAAAAGTCATTTTAATTTCAATTTCTTTAATTTTTTCTGCAAAAAAGTTGTTTCCTTCATATTTAAAGGAGACATATCATGCAAAATCCACTTTTTTAGCCCTTAAATACATTTTGTTGTGCAGTTTGAGTGTGTAGGAGTGCAGGAAATTTAAATGCATTCTGTCCTGGTGCTGTGTAGAGATCTTTATATTCTTTTTGGGTCATATTTTTCAGGCTGTTCAGTTTTCTCTATTCCCTGTTACATCTTCTTTCCTCTTACATCACAGTATTTGCTGTGGAACTTCTAAACAAGGTCTCGGACTTCCGGCTAACCAATCTCTGAATCCTGCCTTTTTTTTTTTTTTCTCGCAGTGATTTTGTAGTCCAAGTTCAGTTATTGCCAAAGCTGCAAGTAGACAAGTCAAAATGTTCGGTTGTTGGGTGCATTTAAATTTCCTGCACTGCTACACACTCAAAGTGCACAAAAAAATGTATTTAAGGGCTAAAAAAGTGGATTTTGCATGATATGTCTCCTTTAAAAGAGCGGTCTGTGGAGCTGCAATAACGAGGAATTCAGACCAAAGCATTGCAGTTCTACTTTATATAGACCACAAGGGAATGATTTATATATGAAGAGGAAGGATTTAAAAGCATGATATGTGCCCTTTAAGTCAGTTCTAAGTGGCTTTACTATACTATACTGCAGAAATGACCTCAAGAAAAGTCTGTCTGATAAAGTTCAGCGATATTTCAGTTCAGTTTATCCTCCTCAGAGTCAGATTGACAGCCTGCAGACTGAACTGAAACCAGCAGTTCTCTCAGCGATGAGCCTTTCACAGGCTGATAAAGAAATGCACGATAAATACGACCTCTTCGTGCAGCTGTGAGCAGTGACTGGAGAGCAGCTGTGTGGATATCTGGCATACAACGGTGTGACGTAAACTCGTGACCACGAACAGAGAAAACGTCTCTGTAGAATCAGCTGAGCAGAGACACGTGATCGGCGAGTGAAGGCTGGAAATATCACAGAGGGCTGAAACAGGAACGTCCGGATGTTGGAGAGCAGGTTTGAGTCCACAGACCAGAAGGAGGCTGAAAACAGGAAAGATGGAAGAACTGGACCACTTTCCCACCTTTAAATGACACAGACCATCATTACAAGAACGTCTGCTTTTAGTGTGGACAAATGGTGTTCATAAATAAATGTGAAAATAAAGACAGAGTAGTGGGAGAACAAAGATAAAGATAAAGCTCAAAATAGAATAGTAGATAGCAGAAATAGTAGAAATCATAGGCGCCTCTGAATCCAGCTGAAAAACTTGTGAATGGTTTTCTGGGTGATGTCAGAGTGTGCCGGTGTTATCAGTCTGTCTTTCAGGTGGAAGACTCTATTTCCAAAGGATTTACATCCAATCTAAGAGGAGGAAGTTGCTTTAAAGGTCGAGACGGAAAATCTCCAACGTATTAAGAACCTGGTCTGTGGAAGTGCTCCTCTCAGCCGAGGATGTCCAGCGAACGAGCCGCTCGCATCAATCCTCTGCGCATGTGACATTTTCCCCGAGTGGACGTCTGGCTGTGGAACAGAAGGTTATTTGGGTTGAACGAGGCAGAAGTGCGAGTTCATCTTCACTCATCTTAGAAATGTGTGAGCACAGTTGGTGAAGAGCTGCTGCTGCTGCTTTAATCCACACGTCCATCTGCAGCCACATGACAGTGAAAGAATCAATGCTGACCTTTGAACCCAATTTTACTGCAATCAGTTCAACAGGAAACACAGAAAACAGGCCTCACCCCATTTTAAGCTCCTCAGAGAAACTGAAAAGGGGAAAGTCTCCCACCAGCCTTCATGCTGCACAAAGGTTGAAGTCTCTGTAATCAGCCTTAATCAGAGTTTTCAGAAGCTTCAGTGGAACAAACAGCAGCCCAAAAATATGAGATACCGAGAGAAGAATAAAAACAGGCCCGATGTTCAGATCTGCGGTCCAGGCTCCAGAAACGAGTCCACCATGTGATCGTTTATTAACTGATGGCTTCATGTGTGGAGGGCGGGCGGGTTTGTTTCTGGGCACTCATGGAGCTGATAATTATCACTTTATAATCACGTGTTTAAAGATGAATAACATTTTCTGTTTTTGTGTTGTCTTCTGGTTGGGTGGGGTGGGGGAGGCGCTGACGCTGGGGGCGGTGCAGCTGGAGGAGGATGGGGGCTGATGGATCCTTGGCTTTGTGGCTCTCCCTTTCTTCTTCCCTTCTCTTTTCCTTGATCTGCCCCCATCCCTGCATCGTGCTCTGTGCCTGACTCTCTGGTGCCGGGTGGATGCATTTGTTCTGTCTGGGTGGTGGGGGCTCAGGTGGGCATCCTGTGGGTCTGTTCGCTGTCCGTTGACTTGTATGGTGTTGGGTCTTCCTGGTCTTCCTGTGTGTTTCTGGCTCGGCACGCTGGTGCCCACTGCTTCTTGGTCTTTGCTGTAGGTTGCGTCCACTTGGGGTCTCTGGTGCTGGTGTGGGTGCTCATCACCACTCTGCGTCATGGTGTTTGGACTCTGGTGACTTTGATGAAAGTGGGGGTGTTCTCACAATCACCACACTGCCTGCTTTTGTTCCTGCGAGTTTCTTTAACCTTGTTTAAGCGTTTGGGTCTCACTGAAGTGCATTTTGCTGCCCTTGAAGCAAATTGGATCCTGCGAAAGATCACATGCATGGCCTCACATGTCCGCACACACACACACACACATATACATGTACAGACACACACACACACCTGTTCCATCTGCAGGATCAGTGCGTCTGTCAATATTTTCCCGAGGTCTTAATGAAAACAGCAACTACAAAAAAGCTCAATAAGGTCTCATATAGACATCAGAGAACCACATTAATGACTCCAGCTGAAGGAGACTATTAAACACATCAACAGAAATGACTCATGTTTATTTATGGGAGCAAAATATAGGACATCCACTACATGATTTTAAAAGCTACGTGTGATTTAAATGAACATGTTGCTGTGATAATTTCAGAGGGAGAACTGTTTTCGTGTTGCTCTGATTATAAAAGTTTTGGTGGTGAAGAAAAGTTTTAATTGCCTTTAAATGTGTTCAAATATTCAGTTTATTTTTACCACTGATGATTAAAATCGAATAAAATTCAAGTAGGTTTGGAGCAGATTAGAAATTATTAACAGATGGACTTACTCTTTAGAGCCACTCTCTCATGGTTCCAGTTTCTCAGATGAGGTGATTTGCCACCTTTTCTGCACAGTGCATGCACCAGAGACATGAAGACAAAAAGGCAAATACAAATCATGCATCGAATCAAATTAAAATCATAGTTCTTGTTTGTTTGTGTTCCTTTATTAAAGTTTCTAGGGTATTCCAATTTTGAGTCCCTTTACTGACAGCAGTTTGTCGCTCACAGCCCCCTCTACGGTGGCCCCGGGGCCAGCATAGAGGGGGCTGTGAGCCTCTGCGAGCAAGCCCATTCAAATGTTATTATATAAAACTGCCATACTTTTTTTAATGATCAAAGCTGAAGAGATTGTTTTTCCAAAATGCTGCAATGATTAAATAACAATGAGGGGTTTGTTTGTTTGTTAACATTTTTATGGTTTAGAAGAAAACATTCTGTAGTGAGCAGTTTAGTAAAACAATACTGTAAATGTCCTAATTTACTTACAATATTGGGTACATTTGTAGGATAACTTTCAAAGGTGTTAACACCCAGTCCAGTTTAAGCTAAACATCATACACATTGGTTTTTTTTTTTCGTATTTAATGAAAAACATGATTTAATAATTCCTCTGTTAGGTCTAAGATTAGGTGCAGTTGTCTTTTGCATGTGTAAAGATTACTGCATCATATGCAAACTTTTGAATATTACCATTTTGGCAAACTTTAAAGTGCCAATAAAAGTGCCCCGAGTACAGAGCCCTGTGGGACCCCTAATGAACATTCAAGGAGAGTTGATATGCAGCGCATATATCTTTCTATGGGACAAATATGAATCCATGAATAATAGTAGATGGCATCAAATTCCTTCTTTAGTTTTAGACTGTATGCTGATCAAGCACAAAAACCATCTGAAAGTGTCACTGAGGGGGGATTATTTTTCTCATTGAGCACTGTTTTTTGATGTTTTACAGCCTGACAGCTGATCGATTAATCCAGAGCAGTATCAGAAGGTAGTTGCAGCTTTTCTTCTGAAGATATGTTAACTGATAAGTTTCTCATTTCACACATTTGAAGCTTATTGGCTGTTAAGAAAGCTGACAGATCTTTTCTTAGACACAAACCTGAGTTTTGGTTTCTGCAGACTGTGAACCCGCAGCAGAAAAAACCCCATTATTGGAGTCTTTGTGCTTTGTGTGTGCACTTAACCTGCAGACACATGTCTGAACACACACGTGTGTGTTTGGGGCTTGCAGTGGATTAAACCTGACACGGTGGGATGATGATTCTCTTTGTGATGCCAGCAGGGTGCAACGTGAAGATGCGAGGGATCGTCTGATATTTCCTTAATTTCACAGCAGAAAAAAACAACAGTCCCATGTTTCACACCACTTGCAGAATAAAGAGCGTCTCACTGCTCTCTGGTGTCTGTGTTTCATCCCCTGGAGATGAATCAGATGGTTTCGCTCTGAAAAGCTCGGGACTCAGGTGGTTGACCACGTGACTCCTTAGAGATTTCTAACAAACATGATCATGGAGGTCTGCTGAAGGACCACCTGAGCTCATGTATGATGATAGTTTTGGTCGTATTTTTTAAAACTGTATACAAAGGTTAATATCAGTGGATTTTATGACTCTGTTCCATTTAAGGGGCTCAACCTCTGTGTTTTTTACAGTTTATCAACTAACAGCATTAAATGGTAGCTGAATTTGTTATGAGCTGCTCCTGTTTGCGGTGTATCACGGATGTTCAGATCTCTGGACTACTGTAATACTGAGGACCCTGAGGCAGATTTACAGACATGAGCAATAATGATAGACTCTGGAAGTCGGATTAAATCTGAAAGTATGTGTTTCATGTCTGTGTGTTCAGATCTCACTGAGCAAATTGTGGCAGTCAGGTGCAAAGTAACAGCACTCCTGCAGCAGATTTCTCTGTGAGCAGCTCCTGTTTTTAATGCACTCGTGGATGTTCAGACAAGTATCAGTGGATCAGTGTGAGACTGAAGGGAAGCTAAAATCAGACAGATTCTCAGGGAGGTTCTGCACCATCTTTTCCCTCAGATTTCACAGCAGATTCATAGGCGTCTATTTGTGATGATAATATTCTCCGAAAGTGTAAATCTGATTCAGCTGGGTCACATTTGGCTGAGCTGTGACTCAGAGGAGGAGTGAGATTTTGAACACAGACTGTGTTATTTAGATCTTTATCTTCCTCACTGTTTTCCATTTTAAGTGCCATTCATCAGGAATGCCTTCAGCTATGTAGGATAATCTGATCCAGTCACAATAAGCTGACATTTTACAGCATGTTTCCTTGACAGTGCAGACAGGATATATGATGGCGCTCTGACCAGAGTGCGCAGTGTTTTCAGATTAAATATTAACATTGCCTTCAGCTCGCTGTGTGTTGCATTCGTATTGCAGGATGCTGCTGGAGTGAGCAGATCTGCTTACAGTCCTGCTGCTGCTGAATCTCCCTTTAGGGACAATTAGGGTTGAACTTACTCTTATCTTGTCATCTCATGTTTTCATTAAGCCTGCTGGCTCGGCACCAGGTGGCCTCGTTAAAGAGCGCGCACTAACGTCAATGTGAGGCTCAACAGAAGCTCGACTCGGATGAAACGTGAAAGAACGAGCACCTGTCGCTGCTGCATTCGGACTGCCTGCTGCCCGTGGGGTCGCTGCTGCGTCTCAGCTCATACCTGTTTCACTGAGTCACTGCTTCAGGTTTTGAGGCAAGTTTTGGCCTAAAAGTCCCAGCGCTCCGCTTCGGAGCGTGAATCATCCTGTCAGCACTGCTTTCTGTAAGCGTGGCTGAATCACTCAGCCAGTCGTGCACATCCCATCTCTCCATGAATTCTGACCAGCTGCCCTGAGGTGCAGCAACTTTGTCAGCAGCATGGAAAAATTAATTCATGCTCTCCATGCTTTTATTTGAATAGAAATCTCCTGTACAGCAGCTAAAGGTACATACTGAAAACTCCTGAGTTTAAAAATTGTTTTTCCAAAATGAACTCCCAACAGAATGAGAAGAAACAACAGCTCTGACTTTATGCCTAAAACATCTCTGTGTGTGTGTGACAAATATCACTTTGTTAGTTTGTGTGGTATCAGTATCAGCATAGCCCTAATTTACACATTTTATTTACAGTGGCAGCCTGGGAAAAGGGAAAGGGTAATTACAAAAAGTACCTTTAAACAGAGCTGCTCGATCATGGCAAACAATTAGACTCATGATTATTTTGGTCAGCACCGGGACCGTGGTGAACAGTCAGCTTTTGGAACATTGTGCACTATCTGGACTTGTTGAAACCAAAGAGCTGAGCAGGTTCTTCCAGCTGCACTAAACCTGAAACAGAGTTTGGAGTCTTAGAGAAGGACGAAGGTGCAAAGCAGTAACTGTTTAGAGCCGTGAGTGCAACTGATTAAACGCACAACACAGGAAACAAAAACTACAGCAGACTGCATTTGAGGAAACTTAATAAGTTTGGAAGCATGTGACTGTGATCGGCACCAAAATCCTGCAGGTTCTTCTATTTCCCGTACTTCACCTCTTCACCAAGATTCACGACATTCAGCTCGATCGCTGTTGTGCGAGCCTGCTGACAAACAAACAAACTGAGCCGTAAATGTGCATCAACGAAGAAACTGTTTCAAAACTAAAGAAAAGTGTAAATTAATGAAAAAGTAAGGCTGCAGGTTTATTGCTCTTCACAGAAAGCTGATGTGGTGGTGTAAATACTTTCACCCAGGACACTGAGGTTTGTGTCCTGGGTGGCAGAAAGAGACACAAATATCAGGGTAATAAAGTGAGCTGAGAGCATGCTGGATTAGACTTTAATACAGTCAGCTGATCTGCAACACACACACACACACACACACACACACGACACACACATGTTCATTGGGAAAGTCTCTCATCACCTGCAGCTCTGTGTTCAGCTGTGTGTTCTCACAGTTTCAGCTAAAGCATCATCAGCATCAAACTTCAGCTTCACTGCTCTTATGAATGAATGAATGAATGAATGATACTTTATTGATCCCACAATGGGGAAATTACAGTTAACAGAACCCCCATCCAAGAAGACAAACAAACAAAGATGGGGTGATAGGTGAACTGTGGCCATGCTGCCCCCTTCTGGAGGCGCTGCCATTAGAAAGACGGAAAAATAGCGAAAACATAAAAGGATAAGTGAGGAAAAAATCATCTCATGGTTTGTATACATACACACATACACATACACAGTATAAGGTTACAAAAACCTCTGTGATAGTGCAGGAAGCACATGGCTTGGCATGGGAGCAGTAGGGTGGGGAGGGGCAGGGATGGAAGGGAGCCAGCGGAGGTGGGGGGGGGGGGTCGGGCTACTGTGGGGCTGAGTCAAACTCCCCTCCTCAGCTAACAGTTCTGATAAAAGGTGGAAAAATGTTCATCAGCAGCTAGGTCAGGGAGATCAGTCCAACACAGATCAGAAGACAGGACGGGGGTGTGTGTAGATCATCTGTTTGCAGAACATCCAGGAGAAGACTGAGATAAGCAGCAGTCCAAGGCTGCCGGAACAGGCTGTACTGATTAATCTGTTGACAGCCTTTAGTCTTTCTGGTACCTCTCAGTGGTGAAAAAATCCAATCATCCAAATCCTCTTGTTCAATCCTTCGCCGTGCAGAAACAGGTATCTCTCCAAGATCTAATCCCTCCAATCAGCTCCAGGTATACTGAGTCTGAGTTTGAGACTGTACCTTTCTGCATAACCCGTCATCAGCAGCCTTACCACGGCTCAACAGCTGCCCAGACTTCCTGAATTGTAACGACAAGCCAGGAGTCTCAAGGTCCAGTTTGGAGAAATCCTAGTGTCAGTAAGCCGAATGTGTATGTCCTCCATCGACAGTACAGCCAGGCACGTCATCTTCCACCCACACAGGAATCCATAACATAGCCAGCCGGGAATGTCAATTGGATAAGAGGGAATAGGGTTCTCCTTTCCCGAATCTCCCCATGGTGAAAATTTGATCAAAATAATGGCGTTGAGAGACCAGCGGACAGATCCATAATTATAATTTCTAGTTTGGAGGCTTTGTGAAGAGAGGCTCTAAGCAGCAAAGCAGGATAAAAAAGGAAGGGCTGGGGAGGGAAGAAAAGTGCGTCCGTCTCCGCTGAGGAGAAAAAACAAAAAAACAAATGAAATTTTATTAGTTTTTATTTATTAGCTTTATGTTGTACTTTATGATTTTTTGACTTTTTATTTCATCTTGTTTTTATGATTCTGTTTTATTTATTTTGTGTTATAATCTTTTGATCTTTTGTGTGAACTGCAGTAACCTGCATGAAAGGTTCTCCACAAAGGTCTTCTTCAGGTTTTATGAGCTTAAAGCCGCCTCAGTGGCAAAGCAGAGATTCTTAATCTGAAGACTTTTACTTCCTGCTTGAATAAAGGCTTAACTCTATGTTGAACATATTTTAATCCCAGTACTTCAAGTGCTTAAATTTAGATCTGACTGGCCCTCTTTTAAGACATATGGGGAGCACAGCGTCTCTGCAGCAGCCAGCTGCAGACAAGAAACACCTCCAGCCATTATTTGCAGTTATTTTGAATTTTCACATTAGCTTTAGCTTTATTTTTTAAAAGTTTTATCAGAACACGAAACCATCATGAAAAAAATCACCAGTCAAATCTGACAAAAAGCACTTTAAAGGTTTTTGAAGTGTGATGGTAGAAGTTTTAATTCCAGCAACATCTTTAATCTCATAGATCCAGTCCAATCCAATCCAATCCAATCAATCAATCAATCAATCAATCAATCAATCAATCAATCAATCAATCAATCCAATCCAGCTTTATTTATAGAGGGCTTTAAAATCACCCACAGGATCCAAAGCGCTGTACAATAAAATTATAAAATACATAAAACGACTCAATAAAATGCGTTAAGATACCTAAGAAATACATAATATATGCGAAGAACACAAAATATTAAAAAACACAGCTCACAGACTCAGCATTTACTTAGTGTTAAAGGCCAAAGGAAAAAGGTGAGATTTTAAGTTCTTTAAAGTGTGTGAGTGATGAGGCCTGTCTAATATGCTGATCATTCCAGAGATTTGGTGCTGCCACGGCCAAAGCCCGGTCCCCTCTGAGCTTGAACCTGGTTTTATGCACCGTCAGAAGCAGCCGGTCTGCCGACCTGAGTCAGCGGGTGGGGGTGTAAGAGTGTAGCAGCTCAGAGCGATAAGGTGGGACAAGTCCATTTAGAGCAAAGCAAAGAAAGGAATTTTAAAATGGATCCTAAAACAAACGGCAGCCAGTGAAGTGAAGCTAGAACAGATGAAATATGCTCATGTTTGCAGGCACCAGTTGAAGGTGAGCAATAGCGGGCCCACTAAGCCCCATACAAAGTGCATTACAGTAATCCATCTGAGTGGTAACAAAGGCGTGGATTACTGTTTCAAAGTGTCGCCTTTGGAGAATTGGCTTTATTTTGGCCAGCTGCCTCAGGTGAAAAAAGCTTGACTTGACTACAGCCTTCCAGCCTTACAGATCTAAAGTCAGATTTCTTTAATCTTGCTCAAACTTGGTCAACACAAACCAGAAACCTCCAAAAATCTGGTCCCTGCATATTCAGTTTGACAGCCGGAAGAATGACTCAGGCCTCGATCAGCCCCTCCAGCCTCTACCTGGAGAAACCTCATACACATGGGAAGGAGTGGTTAAAAAGTTCAGAGGCTGTGCTGCACGTATGCAGATATGTGTACTGAGACTACACTGTGACTGTTTTATGGCCAGTGTTGATCAGCAGCCTCGTCCTGCCTGTTTGCGGGCCAGCTGCAGAGTTTCTAACCGATCCAAATCAAAACTGCACTCTCTTAATTTGGATGAGAGCTTTTAATTTGTCCCCAAGGAGTGAAATTAGCCAACACCTTCAACTGTACTGCAGCTTATTCATGCAGGCTGGTAATGAGCAGTAAACACCAGGGAGGACTCTTGCTGTAGCTGAGACTTGCAATGCAGAAGCGGCAGGAGGATCCAGAGGATTAGGAGGGAGAGTAATCGAATTACACTTTCCCCAAACTCAGCGTCCGCCATCAAAGTGCCCCTGAGCAAGGCGAGCATCCCCAGTGTTAAACAGATGGTGACAAGCACAACACTGTACTGCGGTCTGAGATTCACCCTGACAGGATTTAAAAGCTTTAATTGGTTGTTTGAGAGCAGAGTTGCCCTGTTTTTATGGATTTCACATTCTTCCTGACAGCTAGATTTATTTTAGCTGGTCATAAGTCCTGAGCCGGCTTCAGAGTCTGAATATGGTTCATTATCCTCATGATACCAGGACGCAAACATAAATCAAGGCCCGGTCAGATACCAGGGCAGGTATAATGTTCAACTCTTGAATAATGTAAAAACAGGTGATCAAGTCACCTCTTTTAATAAAGTTTTATTTTATGAGTATTTTATATTGTATATTGTCATAATTTATATTTAATTTTTATTTGTAGTGCAGCACAGTGGCGTGGTGGTTAGCACCATTGCCTCACAGCTAGAAGGTCTGGGTTTGATTCCACCTTGGCCCGGACCGCTCTGTGTGGAGTTTGCAAGTTCTCTCCATGTCTGCGTGGGTTTCCTCCCACAGTCCAAAGACATGCACTCACTGGGGTTAGGTTAACTGGTGACCCTAAATTGCACATGGTGTGAGTGGTTGTCTGTCTCTCTGTGTTAGCCCTGTGACAGGCTGGTGACCTGTACAGGTGTACCCTGTGATTTGTAGTTCTTTGAGATGTTTTTGAGTTGATATGGCTGCTGTCCTGGTCAGATCTCTCTTGTAAAAGAGACTGTGATATCAACAGGACTTCCTGGTAAAATAAAGGTAATAGTAATAACAGGTCCAAGTCACATCTTAAGACTTTAGAGGTCACTTACAAGTCGAGTCTCAATACTTTTTTATATCTTTACGTTCATTTTATTTATGTACTGACAGTCCTAACATGGCTGATCCCAGGTCAGGTTTAAATGAGCCTTAGAGCTTACAACCAAAAGAGAAAACGGCGGGTAAATCATTTCAGTATCTGTGGTGCACCCACCACCTGTCCTCACCTGTTAGCCTGTTAGCACTGGACTGTCGAAGAGTCTGCAAACTGTTTGTTAAGACCTGACTTGGATGGATGGCACATCCATCCAAGTCAGGTCTTTTCCTTCCTAGAACTTCATTTAAAGCCAAGAGAAAAGTACAGTAAGGAAAGATGTGGATCACCAAGTCAGGTGGAGCACATTTTAGTCTTTCAGACTGGACAGATCATAGAGATCGTGTGCCGGACTGAAGTGTGTTTAAGACATCCATGTTTTATTTTTTCAGAAAAATACACATCTGAATCTTCGCTGGTCTCATGATTAAAACTTTTCTGCGACTTTGATTGGAGAGCGGTTTGTGTGTTCATTTTTATTCCACGATTCTCTCCACACGGGGCTCCAATTCTGACATGATGTTTTCACCCGTTTGCTCATGCTTTACTGGACAAACGCGAAGGACTCGGCCATGTGTTCCTCTCAGTAAACTCGTCCCAGTATCACAAACTCCCCGTCAGCACGGATGTGAACTGCAGCTCGGCTGGTCGGTAGAGGCGCTGATTTTGGTCTCTATTCATGATATGCAGCTAATTGAAAACATGAGCGACCTGACGCGCATCTTGTTTTCGCACAGCGTGCCTTCTGCATGTTCTGCAGACACTAATTAAACAGCAGGAAAAACACGGAGGCAAATTAAAGCGAGAAATATGCAGAAAAGGCTCGCTCTTTAAATTCCGTTTGACACGCAGCTCATCGTATCACAGCACAGCGAGCCAATTACAGATCTGCGAGTCCTGACTCAGCCGCGCTGTTAGTGCAGATGAAGAGTCATCTGATTAAAAGTTACCCCGCCGTCTGCTGCGATGACTGAATGCAACTGGGTCGGAGAGGAAGAGACTGATGAAGATGGAGGAAAGAAAATGAGAGTGGCGGGCGAGCGGCTCACGAGGAGCGGGCCCTGACTCTTGCCTGGTGTGTTAATGCTGCGACTGTTTGTGAATGCAGCATCTGTTGTTTTCAGGCCGCCGGCCTCGGGGCTCGGCCCTGCATACTAACAGCACCTCTAATGATGATGGCAGAGGAGAAGAGGGAGGACAGAGGAAGGAACAACAAGGGAGAGGAAGGGCTGAGTGAGAGGAGGAAGAAGGAGGAAAGTTTAATGATGATGAAAACAAAAAGAGGCACTAATGTCCGGCAGGACTCTGCAGCTACGCAGAGTCGAGGGAGGATGGGGTTCTGAGACCCCGAGGAGGCTGCACGTGACCTCTCGTCTCATTAGCGAGAACAGGTTGATCACAGAGCGTAAACCAGAGGTTAGTCTGAGCCGACTGTGATCATATATATGTGAGCCTCTTTCAGTGTAGGAGAGGAGGTAGAGGCAGGAAGAGCAGGCAGAAGCAGGTCAGGAGCGTCAGTTAATGTCAGAGTAAGAGAACATGTCGGAGTGTTTGTAAGGCTGCTGATCTGATGATTTCAGTCTCTGGAGGTTGATCCCAGTGCAGAGCTGCACAAAGCTTCCAGCACAGCTTTAAACAGGGCTGAAAGGGAAAAGGAGGCTTTATTTTCTGTGTGCTACAGCCCGCCGTTCTTTCCAGCGGAGGCCATGTTGATACTCACACAAATCACAAAGTCTTACCCCCCACAGTTCCACCCCCGCACTCAATGCACACCTTTTTCTCCTTCACATCCCCATCACGCAGCGGTGTGCAGACGTCAAACGTTTCAAATAGCTCAACAAATATCACCAAACACAAAAACTATTTTTAATGTGCAGCTGCTGCTGGTGGAGCAGCTGACAGATAGAACATCACTAACATGACTGCGTGATAACCTCAGCAAGCAAGCACAATGTGCTTATAAAGTGCTGTTCACAGACAGGAGGCACAAAGTGCTTTACAGCCAAAATACAGCACAAAAATTACTGAAAGAACTGAAGCTACGCTGAGCTGAGACTTAAAGAACAAAAAGATTAAAATAAAAAACTAAAGATGCTAGAAAAACAGGACAGAGGACTCATAGGGACTTAACTTCTCTAAGATACACAAGAGGACAGGGAACGTCTTTATGAAGCCATTTGTCTGCATCCTTCAGGACATCCAAAGGAGGGTGCTTCATGAAGTATGGGCTCATTGTTAAACCTTTGCTGGGTTTCAATTCAATTTTATTTCTATAGCACCAAATCACAACAGTCGCTTCAAGGCGCTTTGTATTGTAGGTAGAGACCCTACAATAACACAGAGAAAACCCAACAGTTAAAGCGACCCCCTATGAGCAAGCTCTTGGCGACAGTGTGAAGGAAGAACTCCCTTTTAACAGGAAGAAACCTCCGGCAGAACCAGGCTCAGGGAGGGGCAGTCATCTGCTGTGAGGGGAGGGGGCTGAGTGGAGAGAGACAGGACAAAAGACATGCTGTGAGAAAGGAAACACTCAGTGCATCATGGGAAGCCCCCAGCAGCCTAGGCCTATAGCAGCATAACTAAGGGAGGGTTCAGGATCACCTGATCCAGCCCTA
The DNA here is from genome assembly GCA_024447675.2 of Pterophyllum scalare. Lineage (NCBI taxonomy): Eukaryota > Metazoa > Chordata > Actinopteri > Cichliformes > Cichlidae > Pterophyllum > Pterophyllum scalare. The sequence continues at coordinate 28,938 of JAMQGT020002085.1, read as the reverse complement.
ACTATAAGCTTGATCAAAAGGGAAAGTTTTAAGCCTAATCTTAAAAATAGAGAGGGTGTCTGTCTCCTGAATCCAAGCTGGGAGCTGGTTCCACAGAAGAGGGGCCTGAAAGCTGAAGGCTCTGCCTCCCATTCTACTCTGAAGGATCCTAGGAACCACAAGTAAGCCAGCAGTCTGAGAACGAAGTGCTCTAACTGACACAGTGGTTTGGATGAAGTAACTATTGAAGTTAACTCAAAGATCAATCAGAGAGAGTCTGAACAAATACCAGCAGTGCTGAAAGCAGCCGAACATGAAGATAAATCTTGGAGATGGTTTTGAATAATTTTTCCTCTAATGTCTAAAATGTTATTTGTAAAGAAATCCATGAAGTCATTACCAGTTAAAGTGAAAGGAATACTGGGCTCTACAGAGCTCTGACTCTTTGTCAGCCTGGCTACAGTGCTGAAAACAAACCTGGGGTTGTTCTTATTTTCTTCAATTAATGATGAATAGTAAGATGTCCTAGCTTTATGGAGGGCTCTTTATAGAGCAACAAACTCTTTTTCCAGGCTAAATGAGCATCTTCTACTTTAGTGAGACGCCATTCCCTCTCTCAGCTTACGGGTTATCTGCTTTAAGCTGCACGTTTGTGTGTTGTTTCTTGAGTAACAGCATATTATATTCCATCTGTTGTGGTGAAGCGACAGCTGAGCATGAAGGTGAAATTGTCCAGTAAGTGCTTGATCTACATTCCTGCCCTTCACCTATGAGCCCGACCTGTAGGTAGTGACTGAAAGAATGAGACTGAAGATATGAGCTTCCTTTTAAGGGTGTTGGGGCTCTTCCTTAAAGATTGGGTGAGGAGTGTGGTCATTCAGGAGGAGCTGAGTGGAGCTGCTACTCCTCCACATCAAAAGGAGGCAGCTGAGGAGGTTCATATGGCCAGGATGCCTTCTGGACACCTTCTAGGTGAAGTGTTTCGACTCCTGCTTGAACACATCTCTCAGCTGGTTAGGTGTTCCACCAGAAGAGCTGAATGTTTACTGGGAGAGGAAGGTCTGATCATCTCTCCTTTAGAGTGCACCCAAGACCTGGATAAGAGGTAGAAAATGGATGGATGAACGGATGGAAAGGAAGACCATCTTGGTGTTATATAAGAACGCAGTAATCTGTTAACTAGTTACAGTTGTTCATTAAAAACAAAAGAACAAAAAGTTAAAAGTGAACTAGAGGTTTTTTTGAATCAATTAAAAAGTTTCAGATATCAGATTTCAACCTCTGTAAGTACCTGGATTATCACCCTTTAGACAGAAAACCTCCAAACACCAAGTCACACTGTGATAAAGTCCAAAACCAGTCTGAAACGAAATCCAGGATCCCATCATGAAGATGAGCTATGCAGTCTGAAAGCCTGACAGGTTATTTATGTTTACGATCCTAAAATGTGATCTTTTAGACTTTGTTCCAGTGGAGATGAAGAGGATCAGTGACCTGAATGTGTTTAAACACTGAGACACTCACAGCGTTCCTGTCTGTGGCTGTACTGTAGCAACACTGATTTTAAGATAGTCATTTCTGCGTGTTAATGCTCCCACAGCCCACTTCCTGCTCCCCCCGCGGGCTGCTTCTCCATGCAACATTATCTTATTTCCTCTTTTTTTTATTTCTATATTTCCCTGGTATTAAAGTGATTTATCTTCCATATTACATTTCTACAGCTGTGAATTAATTATAGATCCCAGCCATGGCTGCACTCTGTGTGTGTGCCTGTGTGTGTGTGTGTGTGTGTGTTTTCTATCACTGTCGCTATGTTCTCTGCAGAGGAATCACCCAGAAAATCAGGTACACCAAGAACAAGTTCATGGTGTCAGAGGAGGAGCAGATCTCAGTGGGTGCAGCTGAATTTACATGAGCAAACAGAAAACTCATTTTCAGGCTTTGCAGCACAGATCTGATCCTAATTGCTGTCTAAAGTGTGAGAAATTACTTTTCTCCCCCTTTTAACAGAATCATTATGACATTAAGCTCTGCCTTTTTGTGTCTGTATTATTACATCTTCATATCTGTGCAGAGGTTTGGTCCTGAATTCATCTTGCAGGAGGAGCCCAAACATCCAGACAAAAGTCATTAACGAAAAAAACATTTATAGCTCCTGAATGAAACACCAACACAATCCTGATTAAATCTAACCCGTATGCACCAAACCCAACACCCAAATCTGTGTGTAGGTCTGACTGAGGTTGGGCTCCTGATACCACCCAACATCTGAAGCCTCAGTGTTAGCATTTTCATGAGAAATGATCATATGTGGATGAGAGGGTGGAGTGCTAAATTATGAGCTAATGCTAGCTGCATCCACAAACTGTACAGGAGCATCACACAGACTGAAAGATACCTGCTAATCAGTAACATCCAATCAAAATCCTCAAATTTCACTCACCAATACTGGAGCGCCTCCGTCTTGGATGGTCTGTTAGCACAGTGAACCCCACAGCAGCCATATTATTGGTCAGATAATTGCATTAAAAAGGCTCCTACAGCACAAACATGGTCCAGAGGTCCAGTTCATGGACTCCAGTTAGCTGAGTAGGTGAGGTAATTACTGAACACACACACACACAGACACACTGAGTGACTGCTGCTAATTTTATAACCCAAACAACTGCTTAGTGTTTCTTGTGAATTCCTTCATGTTCAGGTGTCATGTACGAGCAGAGGTCATGGTTAACGTGACTTGCTGAGACAGCTCCACCTCCATAACATGGCAGGAAGTGTAACTAGACCTCCATCTAATCGATGATGAGCTTACGTTTGTTCGATGGCGTTGACCTGTGAGGCTCTGAGACTTGGCTGACTCCCGATCGTATCAGCGACCTTGTTGTTTTAGTGGTTGATTTCTGTAAAGAGGACTTGAGGTTCGCTGTAATGATATGCGGCTGCCTCACCTGCATGTGGTGAACATGCTCTTTGTAAGTCTGTGTGAGTGCACGCTAAATAACTGAAATGGAAATGTGATTGCACTCATGCATGCAGAGAGAACAATCGGCCTCGCGCTTTGCATAAAATGCCTTCATTTGTGGATGTGAGCGGCGCCCGTGGTGTTCAGACCCGCAGGGATAAACGTTCAGAGGCAATTTCACACGTCAGTCAGTGACTTCAGCTTTTCACTCTGTTAGGATGCACGTAAAGATGGAGAGAACGTAAATACCTACAGGCTGCAGGTTAGATCCACATAGGACCTGCAGTGCATCCATTAACAGGCAGTCAATCAAACTTTATTCATAAATCGAGCACTACGGGTGATGAACAAACACACAGGAGGATAAACATGGACTGGAAGAGGAAAACACATCAAACATAAAACAAGGAGACACTTAAAATGCAGGAGTAAATGAACAGAGTAGACAGAAAAAGTTGTTAACAAAGGCTACTTTAAAAGTATTTATTAAATTAAATACAAATAAGTAAATAAAGATGTTAGTTTGTCAAACTGCTGCTCTCTGAACTTTAACTGCTCAAAAACTAGTTCAAAAAAGCTCGTTTTTCATTTTTGTGTAAATCATGTTGTCATCTGCATAGAGTTAAATTTACTGGGGCTGAAGTTCCGTGAGATTCGGTACATTTGCACATACTTTGACAAAATATTGAAAGTGTTTCCATCCACCTGGTTTAACATTCAAGAATTCAAGAGTTTGGGGACTTTACCTGTAAGCATATCATCGAAACTAGACACAAAACTATCACGTGAGACAAAATTAAAGACACACTAAACTATAAAGTGATGCAGAATGCAGAAAAATATTCAAGCAAGAAACACAAAAAGATACTGATGCAAACACACACAGGACCAAGACTTTTCTGTTAGTGGTGTGCGATACTGCAAGATTTGGTATCGATCTAATACCAAGTAAATACAGGGCCAGTATTGCCGATACAGATACGATACATTTTAATAATTATGAAGAATTTAAATGAAGTTTAACTGTTTTGTGAATTTTTTTCCTTTGGATCATTAATTAGTTAAAACTCAGGATAGAATTGGGCAAAGTTTATAAGTAAATAGAAAATATTTTCTCAAAATAAAAATTTTTGTTCTGAAACATTAGAACAGTAACAAAACAATTTTGCCCATACATTGTGATGTCTGGATTTTTTTCTTAAATAAAGTGTACAAGATGATCACTCAAGAAAAAATTAAAACTTTTTTCAGGTAGAGTGTTCACACAAAATGTAATTTAAAAAAATATCCCTTCATTCACAAATTTTCTGGATGTTTTTCTTAAATATAGAAGCTGTACAAAATTATCACTCCACAAAGATATAAAACATTTACGCTTCTGGCCCTGCCCCCTACTTCTGCCCCGCAATTTGATGTCAAATATATGAGACAATTTGCCCCTTTAAGTTACTTTTTTGACATTTTGCTAACTCCTCTTAATTGGATAGGAAAGTGAAATGTCAAAAAAGTAACTTAAAGGGTCAAATTTTCTTATATTTTTGACATAAAATCGTGGGCCGGAAGTAGGGGGTGGAGCTGGAAGTGGCCTGTGAGCCAGGAGTTTGAGACCGCTAGTAAAATATGTTACGTGTCATGTGATGGTATAACGTCAAAATACTGCGGGAAGGGGAGGAGCAAAGTGTGCCTGCTCTGTGCTGTGACAGGAGCAGCACTTAGACAGTCAGCTCGCATCTTTGATGAAACCGTAGCACTGCATACAGGAGAGAAACTGAAGCTAAAATATCGATCTCATTACACTGGTATTGATCAATATCAATACCAACGCTGGTATCGATATTACTGATATGTGGATCGATCCGCCCACCACTACTTTCTGTACGGAGTTTGCATGTTCTCCCCGTGTCTGCATGGGTTCAAAGGCATGCAGTCCGTGGGGTTAGGTTAATTGGTGATTCTAAGTTGCCCCATTGCCCTGAGTTCATGTGGAGTTCTGGGTTTCACAGATGTCTACGGTCACCAGCCGCCGACCTGATGTTCATCTCCACTGAGCCTCATCTTCCTTACTTAAACTTGCTCGCTCCATGACTGAGTCTCCGTGCTGTGCAGGGAGATGAGCCTTCCTGAATTTGCACCCATAACATGCCTAAATTTCTCTTATACTCACCAGCATAGCCTCCATAAGTCTCATGCATGAAACAGGAAGAGAAAAAGGTGAAAGCAACAAAATGTTGCAAAAGGAAAGAAGCAAAGACCTCAACTGCAGCTGCTGAATTAGCAGCTAAAAGCATCACAGGACCTCTGTGTTTGGTGAAATGTGGGAGGTAATTTGCAGAAATTTAACTTTATAAATTATGAACACTGCAGGTTCACACAAAACAACAAACTGTGTAATTATTATAAATGACTCAAGGTCCCCACACAGTACTGCTCCCACATCTCGGGAGGCTTTAGTTTTCATTCAGCACAATATATATTTTTATATTATTATTTTCTTTGACGCAAACACACATTTATTGGGAAAGTAGTAATAATGCCTTCATGACTGTGGTGATTTTTATCTCAGAGCCTACTTCACACTGTAGTTTCACATGAATTTTTGAAATGTGAGACTGATTGTCGAACCCAGTCTGAGCACTGGTATCTCGATAGCAGGTCACGAGAAGAGCCCTGTCTCAGGTGAGACCACCTGACCTGCTCTAGCAGGTTTCTGAAGGAGCTGATTAGCAGCCACAGCTGGACTAACGTTGACCTCATGTGTCGTTTCACTGTCTGATGATTTCAAATTGTGATAAAACGCCCTGCGCGGCTCAGCTCGCCAGAGGCAGGCTGGTCTGAGGCGTGACAGCCCAATTAAAAGGTGAGGAAATGTGATGTGTCAGAGGATGTCTAATGCAGGCCGACTCTGACACAAACCCCCACAGCATTAATAACCAGTCAAAATGTCCACCTCGTTGCTCTGCCTCCTCACCCGTCGCCTCGTGGCTCTTCGCCATGTTTCCTCCCGTTCTGACACTTCTTCACCTCTGCCTCCATTTCTCCATCACAACAAAAGAAAGGCATAAAAATAACATTTACTCCTTTTTTCTAAACATCTAAACATTAAAGTTGTCCACAATTCTTCCTGCAACAGTTAAAACGCTTCACTGTGTCTGTAAAAAAGGAGTCAGAGCAATAGTACGGCAACTGTGTGGTTCATTGTACTAACACACCGACCAAGAAGGCGGAGCTCCAGTTTGCTGGGTGAGATTCTGGGATTTTGTTTGGATTTTACTAATTAGAAGGTATCTGTGTGTGTGTGTGTGTGTGTGTGTGTGTGTGTGTGTAGAGAGAGAGAGAGAGACACACTAGACCCTTTCACTCAACTATGGAAACAAAATGTGGCAGCAGCCAAAACTGTAACAGTGAGTCCAGTGACGTCACAGTGGTTGTGTCCATCTTTCATATACAGTCTATGTCATGAACTGATTTAAGACAAGTGGCGAACTGTTTACAGGCCTTTAACATGAGCGTAATCATGTCAGTACAACAAATTACACTAGCAGGCTCAGACTGCATCCCTCCACCAAGGCTGAAAATTCCCTTCACACCTGCATGAACTGGATCTACATCAGTTTCTGATATCTTCCTGGGAATGTCAGATGATGTCTCCTAAGTTTTCTTCTTTCACTTTGATGTGCATTTATGACGACATGATGCAAAATGTCCCTTTTTTGTCTGACAATTGTAAAACATCTGTCCAAAGGTTCCTGGATCCAGATCTGTGAACGCTCATCACTACAACGACCTCCTTTGTAGAGTCAAATGGATCGTTTTAATGCAGGTTACACACACCAGTAATTAACAGCAGTGGGCAATAAAATGTCCTGAAACTTATGACAAACTAAAGATTATATGAATTATCTGTTTTAAAAGCATTTTTCAAAACATTGATTTGAAACTCTTGAGATGCATTCATCCATAGATTTTCTGCTGCTCAGATGTTCAGACCTCCTCCTCTGAGCCACCTTCTCAAGCTCTTCAGGTGTTCCTGAGACAGCCAGGAGACAGAATATGTCCACGTGTCCCTGAGATGAAGCCTGTTTTATGAGAGGGTCCTGGGCCAAGACAGGCAGCTTTAACCTCATGTTTTTCAGTGGTGAGAGAAACCAGAACTCTGAGAGAGATCTGGAGCAAGCCCAAGGAGAACATACAAACTCCTGCTGTGAGGCTAACCAGTGAGCCACCATATCTTCTTTAAAACTAGTGTTACACCACCCTGTAACCCCTACTGGCCTTGCAGTAGCAGTGCAGAGTCTCTGGGTGGCACCAAGGCTGAATGGCTTACACCTGACTCTGGTGGCCGTCTTCACTTCATGTTGCAGCTTTTAAACAAGGTGGCCTCCCCTCTGGTGGGTCATTCAACAGCTGAGAGGCCCAACAGAACTGGCCCAATCACCTTTGGTTTAAGCTGAGAGTCCAGCTGAGACCTTCCTGAGGATCTCAGGTGATTCAGGCTGACAGGAGGTCAGCTGTCTGCCTCTGTGAGCCTTAAGAATGATCATTAAAACAGATCAGGAGCCACTTAAGTGATTTTAACAGTGGTGAGATTTGTTCTCTCCAGGACTGCAATAATCTAAATGAATGCACGACTTCCTGTTTCTGAACTTCTGAACAGACATATTTTAATACTTTTTTAACCACACAGATGTGATTATGTGATGATCTGAAGGAACTGATAGCGATGTTTCTGCAGGGGATGGAAGGAAAATGGATCATCTCAGATTGTTCTGAGTTTAACTTGACGGCCTTCTGGGTGTCAGAAGCAGGAGAAAAACTGAACTCCTCTGCCTCCCCACAAGCCCAACATTTTCTCTTCTTCTCCTTTTCTCCATGTCTCCTGCTGGACAGCTAAGAACCAGAAGAAACGCTAATTGCAGTTTATGCTGTTGACACCGCCATTACTTAATTGTCACGTGTCTACAAAGATGACGGGCTGCTGTTGCCGAAACAGTCATTCAGCCTGAGCTCTGTGCCTCAGAGGAAAGGCCCGAGGCAACAAGCAAGAGGGTGAGTTAAAATCCTGGCGTAGATTAAAAGCATCGGGATGTGACGTTTAGTCCTGACACAGACGAGCAAAACAACAGTTTGAATGAATCCTCTCTGCAAATGGACATCCTTTCGGGTTTCCGAGTACTTTCTGGAGAGGCCCGTGCACCCGTGCACTCGGAGGCGACGATGTCAAACTCGCCTGACAGCGAGCTGTCAGCGCGCTGCATATTTGAGCGCCTGATAACGAGTGCCAGCATTCATTGTGTGCCAAACTCGGCGGCGGCACGGTTTCACCGTTATGTGTGGTGACACGGGGAGAGGTGCAGGTGAAGTGCGTGATAGAAGCACAGAAGTTTATTTGTGTAATTAGTTTCAAACGGAGCTGTGAAAGAACCGAGGAACGCAGCGGTGGGGCAACCATTAAACCGTCGCTTTTGTGTCCAAACTGCTCTGACAGAAAAAAAATAAAGATGTTTTTATCATTACTAACATCCAGCTGCTGCTTACGTGCTGCTAATGCACCAACATCCTGCAGCATTTCCACCATTTCTTTGGACCGGGCTGAAAAACTTCCCTAAATTCACAGAAACCACCAGCTTGGTGGTTTATTTGTCCTGTCTCTCTCCCCTCAGCCCCAACCGGTCACAGCAGTTGACCGCCCCTCCCTGAGCCTGGTTCTGCTGGAGGTTTCTTCCTGTTAAAAGGGAGTTTTTCCTTCCCACTGTCGCCAAGTGCTCACTCATAGGGGGTCATGTGATTGTTGGGTTTTCTCTGTGTTATTGTAGGGGGTTCTTTACCTTACAGTTCAGCTCCAAAAGCTAAGGATAATATATAGATAAGGTTTTCTGTGTGTTGGGGCTGGCGTCAGCCAGTCCTATAGGGGAAGTCATGTGCATCAGGAAACCAATGTCAGGAACACGGGCAACAGAAAACAGGACGTTTGATGGTATATTAGCTGAAACTTTCTGATTCTCTGTGAGTCAGGGTGATTGGGCTTCCCTCTGCCGTTCGTCCTTGACGAACATAAAGACATTGTTCCTTTTGTAATAAACGACATTACTTATAAAGGCTCTGTCTACAAGAATTTCTCCAACACACTCACAGCAGAACAGAAGCAACAATATTTCTCGCCACATTATGCCTTTGTCTTCCTGCATTACATCGGTAATTTGTATATCCTCATTAACGCACCATCACGCCATCAGTGTCCTGACCTCTCGTTTTACGAGCTCTCGTCCAGCCAAACGCAGAAATGACAAATTCCAATGAAGTATTGCTGCTGCAGCTGCTGCGTTTAGGAGACCTAATTAATGTATCTCTGACACTGATGAAATATTTTGGTAATTACTTTTGTATTTTTTTACTTCCAGTCTTTGTCATTCTCTGCTTGTTCTCACCTGCTGTTAATGTGCAGTAGCGCCTATGTTTGCTCTCATATTTAGTGACTTGCATCCGTGTAAATGGATTTTAAACTTTAAAAGGGGAAAAAAGTCCACATTTGGGGTGTTGGTGGTCGAGTGAATCATTTTGTTGCTCTCATCAGAGACCACATCACAAAATAACACTGTAGGCTGTTAATTAAAAAAAATACTATGATTAAAAACTACTCTAAGATAAAAAGGTTACCACTTTTTAATGTGCTTGTTTCTGGGTTGTCATGGTGACACATCTGCTTTGTCTGAAATATGTGGTGCAGACACAAAATCCACTTCATGCTCAAATGTGAGAGTGCTGAAGTGGTGCTGTGACAGTTCATGTCCACAGACAGATGGATTACTCTCGATGTTCTGCAGGGAGACCCGGCTGTGCTGAAGACATTCGGTGCGTGGGTCGGAGGTCTCAGGATCTCCCCGTTGCTTTTTACGGTCGATGTGCTCCTGCTATGAAACTGACAATCGGCTCTTTCACAGCAGACACATAAGGATCCCTTTGTTGAGATGACTATCAGTCATGGCTGAGAGACTCTCTGCTGTTGATATAATAAATATATATGATATAATACACATAAAAAAGCATTTAAATAACACTCCACAGTTGGTTTGAAGCCAAACATTTTTAAGGCTTTAAGCATAAAACGGTTTTCAAAGGTATCAAATGCTTTAACAAGGTGAGTCATGGTGAGGTGTACTCAGGTCTAATCGAGTATGATTGTGAATATGTTTCCCTTTGATAAGTGCAGGTTGACCCTCATCTCTTACCTTCCTCGGCCCTTTAAGCCCATTAGCAAAGAGCTACTGAAAGCTGGACTGGGGGCGGAGTAGAAACACGAAGTCAGACTGAGCTGACTGAGATTAACTTTCAAACAATGACTTGAACATTTCCCAAATGACAAATATATCTGTTGATCTGAACAGGTTACAGAACGATGATTTAAATGTGTCTTTGTTGGACTGATCGGCTGCTATAATAAAGAGGCGTGAGCTGAAGCATCTCACAACAGATCTCCTCTCTCTGAGACAAAGCCTGTAACACACGCCATAGATCATGGATCTCATTAAAAACACATTCACGCACCATCGCGCCATCGCCACTGGTGTCCTGACCTCTTGTTTTACAAGCTCTCATCCGGTGAAACACGGAAATGACAAATTTAAATGAAGTATTGTCGCTGTACGGCACCTGCTGCAGCTGCTGTGTGTAGGAGTCCTCATTAATGTATCGCTGACATTAATAGTGATGAAATACTCTGCAGCACCATCTGGCAGACTCTAAGTCATGCATCAAAGCTGCAGGGAGGGGAAGTGGGTGAGAAACACCGTTAAAAGGAACCCGTGTTTCTTAATGTGACGGCGACATGAATGTTAGAGAAGATCCAGCCGAGGCTCGCTGACACACAGCAGAGCAGCGTGTCTGCAGCGATTATGCGACTGGAAGGAAACGTCCGAGTATCCCACTGGAATGCTTTGTTAGGGTCCCAGGAAGAACGAGGAGCCCTGAGACGCGAGACGGCACCGAGCCAAAAAATTTTGTATTTCACAGCATAAAGATAAAACATTTATTATAATTTTAAGCATGATGCTAGACAGAGATGGTTTCTGCTGAAAATGTTCTAAATTCAAACTTTGTCAGACTAGTAATGATATAACTTCCTTTTCATATTATCACTTCAAACACCGGTTCAGGATACTGTACTTTACTGGTACTGCTGTGAAGGGTGGATGAACATTTCTTTTCCTTTTACTGTGTGTCCATGAAGAAAGAAGCACTGATGCTGCTTTAATCAAAAAAGTTTATATTTAACGTGTTACTGTAAATTAAAAAAAAATTGTTTTAATTTGTGTGGAAATAATTTTTGGTAGATCTCAGAGTTTTTTAATCAAGATCCAACAGACGGCTGCTTATGAAATATCAGAACGTCCATTCCTGTCTGTCTGTGGATCAATCCGGCATAATAAATAGATAAAATAAAAAATATTAGCTCCTGCAGAAGTTCCCAGGGTGAGAAATCATGAAACAAAATCAGCTTCATTGCATCAGCAGAGTCACAGCGTGGTTGTTTCATACTGTATGATGACTGTACTTTATGAAATATTATAACTTACAAGTTTCTCATAAGATGTAGACACCCAGCTGAGGGCTGTTTCAGCTCCGGCTGCTTTTCTTAGACAGTAAATGCAGAGTGACCCCAGCCCCCTCCCCAATGCATGCAGGTGTAACTGGAAATGAACCTTAACAGGAAGACACGCCTGCAGTTATAATGGCCATATGTGTCAAACAGAAATCAAATTTATATTAATTTAACAATTGTTACAATTAAAGGCTTCGTCACACCTTCAGTGTGGGACTAACAGCTGCAGTGAACTTCATTATATCTGCACCTCGCCTTAGGGAGTCCTTGCTCACAGCAGCAGCTGATCACTGGAGGGTTATATCACTTTAATTGTATTCATGAAACTTATTGCATCCTCTGATTTAGTGAAGCTGGTGACAGTCAGCCTTTTTTCCTTCTTTTTCCTGACTTTTTGTCCTACTTTCGAATTTTGGGGTTTGATTACAAACGGCCATCACAGAAGAAAATGTTCAATTTTAACCTTTTTGCTGCTTTTTTAGAGCTCTGTGCTGCACTGTCACTAATGTCAGACAGTTAGCTGCCTTATACATTATCAAAGAGCGGCTGCAGCAGCATCATTTATTCCTGCCTCTCCAGCAGTCCTCAGTGGTGGGAAAGCTGCTGCAGTGTTTACTGCCTGTTTTGCCTGCTGGTGGTGATACTGGTCGCTTTCTACCTGCTTCAGCCATTGTTTGCTGTCCTGCTCATCAGAATAGATGCACAACGGTATCCTCTCATTCAGTGATGTCATTAACCATTTCCGGGCCCACAATCTTGAGGCTCCGCTGTTAAAAACATGATGAACTCTTTCATATCCAGTGTGGCTGTTCTCCCAGCTGCTACAATAAAGTTCTGCATCCAGGTGTCCGTGCAGGAATATTTACCTGAAACCAAGAACACACCAAAGAGAATGTCTGAGCTCCATCAGCAGCATTAATACACTGCTGTGTGTGGTTTGGATTATTCACTGTGCAAAACTCCTGATCCTAAGCTCCACGTCCACAGTGAGAGGGACTCTTTTCTGAAGTATTCAAATATTTGATGTCCGGGACACCGTGAGCCCAGAAGCTGCAGTTACAGCGGGATTGTTTAAAAACTGAGATTAATGATATGCTGCACATGAACAGAGCTGATAAAAAGGTGGAGAGGTCAGGGGTGATGCTCGAAGAGATTTTTTGTTGAAAAGATAAAGCCTCATCAAACCAGATGGCGGATGACTCTGCTGTGGCTGTTCTGACACACCAAAGTTGCTATTGAAATATTTCAGCTGTAGGTGAGACCGTGTACCGCCATTGAAAAATCATCACCACTTTTTTGTGACCAGATTCTTCAAACTGAATTTAGTGGCAGAGCGTTGGCCTGTGAAGGTCTGTGTTACAGCCTGTAAGGAGAACGTGAGCTTGGGATACGTGTTCGAGCCCTCTGCAGGAAATATCCGTGTCTGTTTGACCCCTCTGGCTGCCTGTGTTGCTGTTTGGGCTGTTTGCCACCTCACACAGCGGCCCAGCCTTTCACCGCCAAAGGTCTGCAGCAATGAGCAGCGGTCAGAGGGGGAATGAATAATTTAGCTGTGGTGGGTTGCCTGGCCAGCATTGCCACCACTAACCCACATAGCAGAGGTCTCAATGGGCTGCCATCAGTGTGGGTTTGGCTGGAAGGGATGGACCTGCTCTCACAGCCAGTGAACAATTAATGTCCAGGTCTTTATGTGTGAAAGTGCTGCTGCCTTAATAAAATAACCTCAGTCATGTAGCAGATGGCAGAAAAATGGCAGAAAATGTGTTAAAAGTAAAAGTAATGGACAAATGCAGTGAGTCGGTATTAGAAAAGATAAGATGCTGTAGTCATGAGCTACCTCAGCCATGCGCGTAATTTGTGGGGGGGATAGGGGGGTTATGACCCCCCCAATAATCTGATCCAATCACTATAACCCCCCCCCCATAAAGTCACATCATTTCAATTTACAAAAACATCTTAGATGAATAACATGTTAATTTTCTTTATTCATAACTTGGTATCACCCAACCCGCCTTCTCTACCAAGGCCTTCACCGTTTCTCTCTTGTTGTCTTTAGGTAATCTCTGACCTCATGTCACATATGTACATTTAAGCATAATTGCTGACAATGACATGAAGGGTTTTAGTCTGCTCTTGTTTAATTACTAATGGCTGTATTTATGGAATTGTGTCATAATTTCTCCTAGCCAAATTATAGTGCACCAGGTAAATACATACACCTGGAAAATTTAGAAATTTAGGTGTGTCATATAATAGATTCTAAAAGTGTAAAATATTTGTTACTGTTGGAAGAAATGTGAAAAATGTAATTGTTGAAGGTGCAGAGTAAATACAGAGAAAGTGAAATAAATACACAGTAAAAGCTGTTACAATGTATTTCTAATACGGTGAACCCAAAATCTCCTGAATCCTTTTAGAAAAGTAAATGATTTAATAAATAAATAAATAGGCAGAGAGCTTAACTCCCCCAATGTTGGACCCAAAGTTACGCCCTTGACCTCAGCTGACCTCAAACCATCCACGCTTGCATAAAGGACTGTGTATATGAGAAGGATGTAGCCACTGGAAGGTCGACCATGGGACATTCTGACGTCTCCATGTTCACATTTTGTTGCCTCCAAGCTTTTTGGAACCAGAAATGATCATACTTGGATCAGAAGGTGAAGTGCTAATTTATTTAATTTATTCAGCTAATGCTACCTAGCTTGGTTATGCAGCTGCATCCACAGACTGCACGGGAACATCACACAGATACCTGCCAATCAGTGCTCAGTGAAATCCTAGAATTTCACTCAGCAACACCGTGGCTCGGCCTTCTCGGACGGTCTGTTGGAGCAAATGGCCAAAAACTTGTTAGAATATAGTTTTCAAGTACTTTAAGGTTTGTACTCTTTAAACTTTGGTTTTAATATTTTGTGATTTGTTTTTAACGGGCTGTGCTTTGCCCATGTGTGCGAAAAAATGTGACTTAAGATCATTTTCCGAATGTTTGTGGGTCTGAAGGAACATCTCTCTCTAATGGAGTTCACAAAATATCGGCTCCAGGCTACTAACCTCTGCTGTTTTAAATCCACTTTTTGCTGTCATAGATGCTGTTTCCTTAACATATGGTTGGGGCACCCTAAACTCCCAACTTTTATTCTATTTTAAATGTTTTCCTTCATTTCAAAGACAGTTTTTGTTCAGTGGAATTCGCAGGAAGTTGGCTTTGGTCGACTCGCATGACCTGCAAAGGAGAAAGAAGAGTGTTGTACTTCCTGGACCAATCGGCATTTATGGAGCAGTTCCATAAATGAGATGCTGTAATGTTCAAAGAAAGAAAACTGAATGAGGATAAAGACAATTGACTGAGACCCACCACCCTGTCTCTCCTCCTCCTCTTCCTCTTCCTCCCCCTGAGTCAGGCGGTGTAATAGTCTTTGTGGTCTGGAGGGTTGGGGTGCAGCAGAAGTCATTAGCAGTAGCTGCAGGCTCTCCTGGCAAGTCATTTCAGTTCAGTGTGTGAAGCAGAGAAAATGGCTAACAGCCTCCTTGAAACCTCGCCCTCGACTAAAATTATGCCGCCGCGTGTAGAAATGCTGCTCCGTGTTCTGAGCTGACAGGCGAGCGTCGGGGCTGATGGTCGGCATAAATTACCTGCGAGTGTGAGAGCCTTACAGATTCAATCTGAGCAGACGGACCCGAGCCGGCTCGACGCCGCCTCGCGGGTTAGATATTTATGAGCCGACAACTGCCACGCCGACCGTGAAAACACAGCTGAGGCGAGGCAGAGCGGGGTGAGACCAGCTGATGTAGGATCAGCTGATCTGTTGCTGATGATCTGGGAGACAGGCTTGATAAACCACCGGAGCGTGCACACTTCCACCAACATTAAGGCTGGAGAGGGCACCATCGACTGCACGCGCTCTTTGCAGGAAATCAATTCTCACTTCCTGTCCTGGCTTTAAGTGGAGCGTAGCTGTCACTCACTGCTCGGCTGTGAACCTCGAGGATTTCTGGGAGTGACATTTTTACACTTTCCTCACAGCTCCGGCCAGTTTCCTGCTCCACGGAAACCTTTGGATGAACTCGTCCTCACACAATAAAAGCTTATGTAAGAACATCTAATTGTATAACTGTACCTGATCTATCTATTTATCAAATCTGTTTAAACTTTTCTGCTGAATTATTAGGATAACATTAATGTTATTTATCACATTCACGCAGATATGCAATAAAATACCAGACACATCCAGAGCTTCTTTGAATAGTTGATAGAAATGGGTCAACAATGAGGTGCCATCAAAACTACGAAGCCTGCAGAACAGAGTAAATTCTTGGGCCTTTAGAAACCCTCATACAGCTGCTGTAAATCCCACCAATTGGCAACATTTATGGGAGAATTTCCCCAATTCCTAAATATAGATTTCCTTTTTCCTGTTTAACTTTCTCCTGTCAGTCCAAGCTGCTCTGACAGAGGACGCACCGAGAGGCTGCATGACGGGTTCCAAGTGT
Source organism: Pterophyllum scalare (assembly GCA_024447675.2). Taxonomy (NCBI): domain Eukaryota; kingdom Metazoa; phylum Chordata; class Actinopteri; order Cichliformes; family Cichlidae; genus Pterophyllum; species Pterophyllum scalare. Next base: position 12,907 of record JAMQGT020002085.1, on the reverse strand, counting down.
GAATCATTCAGACCGGCTCGTGCCCATTCAGGACAGAGCGATTCGGCCCATGTAAGCCGGTCCTTTGAAGGCCGAAGTGAGCGGCTGTTAGATGTGACGGCCCAGCCTACGAACTGCTGTTCAGGTTGCCTAGCAACCATGATGCTAGCAGCTGGAAACATTTTGTACAGCATTGTTTGACAGAAATGAAGGTGACAGTCTTCATTTAATCTAATTTAATCTTACTGAGAGGTTTCATTGGTGTGTGACGTATCTGAGGCTGAGAGACCCGTCACGCTGACGCCGAGAATCCCGGGAAGGGCTGCGGACGAGTCACTGCACAGAAATTTTTCCGCAGATGGGAAATGTAAACATGTAAACAACCGATGGGGTGAACATTCATGTGCTGCGTGTGCATCTCAGGCTGTCTCGACTCTGGACACTTGCAGTTCTCACACAAGGAAAATCTAATGTGTGTTAAGTTGCATGATTAAAACATGATTTTAACTTATGCACATACTTTTTACTTTTCAATCAGAGGAAAAAATAAGAGGAAGTGGAAAAAGGGCAGACAGAGGTGAGGGGCTCATGTGGCATAAATAAATAGCACATAAGAGGAGGAGTATTTCCACATTTACTGTCTCTGTGAGCGGATTGAAATAAGATGGGCGCTAAATCAAATGCAGTATAAGGTAAACTGGCAAAATGTTTGGCTCCTGTGAATAAACCACCTTTCTTTTAGCTTAACAAGTGAAACCAACAGACACCAACAGAACCAGCTCAGGCAGCAAAATACCCGAGCTTAAAAGTCATCTTCAGCTGAGAAACCAAAGCAGCACTCACAACCTGTCTGCATTTGTCACCGTGTTCTGTTTGTGGTTATATTACTGCTATTAATTATCCATAAAGCCGTCAGTCTGCAATATTAGAGTCAACTTTTGAACGGTGTAGACTTTAAAGTAAAGGTTTAAAAACAAGTGGAACCTGAGCCGCACGATGTCCCGACATGTAGCCACATGTTTATGTTCTTCGTTACTGGAACATTTGTATCGCTAAATAAGTGAGAGAAAAATTACTTTTAACATTTATTATTACCATTTTTTTTTAAAATATCCACCGCAGGAGGAGAATGATAGGTCTTCACTATCTTGGGGTAGGGTAGGCTTTGAAGGACACACTCGACGTGCCTTTGGAATCCAGGGAAAAGGAGGGAAAGGCACATTTTGTGGGCTGTATTTGGAAGGGCCTTCAAATTTGGACAGCCTTCGCTGTGACCTAATTGGCCTTCGAAGGATGCAGCCCCTGAATTGGGACACAGCTTAATAGAGTCTCAGAATCCAAATATGGAGCCAGACTGACCTTTAATGTGGAGGTCTTGCCCTGTGTGAAGCATCAAGCTCTCTGCCGTCAGTAACTACCCAGATTCGGTTTAGCTACGCTGGCGTCTCCTCGTGTTACAGTGACTGGGGGGTTTCTTGAGGTTTATGTGGGGTCATCATTGTCCTCCTGCTGCAGCCTGGATGCTCCCTGGCTGCACTGAACTCCTTTCAACATTAAAACCCTCTCCATTTTCCTCGCACACGACGCAAAGTAAAGAGTCCGCGGGTTAGAGGCTCCTGAGGATCGGCTCGAGGGGCCCGGAGGGGACAGCGATAATGAAGACTTCAGACTTTGTTTAGAGAGCGCCTCTGCACACCGCCGAGCCTCACAGCAAAGACGGAAACACAAACAGCCGGATCCAAGCTGCAGGGAAATGTTTAGATTCAGCGCGCTGCAAAAAGATGAATAAAATTGGACTTCATACTTCAAATCCGCTCCACTCGGAGCACATTTATACCCAAGAACAGTGGGTCCAGAGTTTTATTGTGACACATGCCCACAGCTCCAGCTGGGATTTAACTGAGATTTAAACATGCAGCATAAAAATCTCACAACACAAATGAACATGGGGAGGATTTATTTATAGGTTTATATATTAAAGGTTGCATTATTAGGGGCGTGGCCTCTTTGACTGACAGGTGAATGGTGACACAGGCGACTCTAGCTGCTAGCTGTCTGCTAGGCTTCACCTCAGTCCCTGAAGTGGACCTCTGGACCATGTTTGTGCTGTTGGAGCCTTTTGGAGCATTTTTAATGCAATTATCTGACCAATCATATGGCTGCTGTGGCTTCACTGGACAATCAGACCATACAAGAATGCGGAGCTCCAGTTTGCTGAGTGAAATTCTGGGATTCAAGGGCTTCAAGGTGAGTCCAGGACTGATGGCTGACATCGTCATTTTTATATACAGTCTGTGCTTCAGAGCGCCTTCAAAATGGCCTGAACGTTAGCGAGGCGGCTTGCTAAATAAATGAAAGGTAATCTTAAATGACTTTGTGGCGGGTGGTGTTACAGCAGATCGTTACGGCTCCTGTTTGACCTGCGATGTGATGATTACGTATTCAGATGTTTTATGTTTATGAGTCTGTTCAGACTGTGCATATTCTCTCCCTACCATCCACCCTCCCCTCCTGCTCCTTCATCTTTAATGTTTGTATTCTGTTTTGCTGCTGTTGAAGCGGCTCTGCAGGATTTCCATTTCCAGCCTGATATAAAATTTATTGCTTGTTGGCTGCTAAGATCGGTGCGTGCTGCTGTGAACTCAGCACAATCTCTCTCACTAAACACATGGTGAGAGTCTCTGTACTGGGTGGAAGCCGTAATACCAGGAGATAAAAGGTTAAACAAAATATGAGCTGCCAAAATGCAGTTCTGCTCATTATCCAACCTAAAGGTGTCCAAAATGAGCAGGAAGCTGTTTATAGACCTGAAGATGATGACGTTAAATTAGCTGGGCTTCAAAGCCTCAGCCGAACCCCTCGAGCTGGACTCTTGAGTTTAGCATTCATTTATCATCCCAACAAACGTGGATCTTCACCCTGAGTCTGTACAGCACGCCCAGGATACCACTGCTCTTTAACAAACTACAGCCTTCATTACAAACACATGAACAGCTGAGCCACGCTGACGTCTAATGACAGTGAATCCAGTCTTTGGCTGGTCGCTCTGGCACATTAAAAAGTCCTGGTTATTACTTCAGGTGCATTAATATCCATTTTTGTTTACATTTTGTGTGCTAAAATCAGCATTATCCACGGTAAAAGCCTTTGTATTTCATTTACCCGAGAGCATTCATCTCTGTAGGATAACACTGTGTGGTGTGTGGACCGAACTGAGGCCTTTGTGGAGTGTCTGTGTGCGTAGTCACCCCTCAAAGGCCTCATTTGCTGAAAGAACAGGTAAAGCGTAAAATGCAAAGACTATAAAGTGTCATTTAAAATGATAATGACAATGAGAATGACTTTAAAAAAGGCCGGCCTGAAGGTCTACTCTATGTGCACCTCAGGGCAGGTTTAATGCTACCATTATTTTTAGCCCAATCCATCCAAGTCCCACTCTGAAGCTTTGTTCCTCAGCATGTTACACAGCTCCTGGTTATTAATGCTTTGTGTGCATTTATATTCAGGATTGTTTATACTTTGGTGCGTTCCTGTCATGGCTGTCAGAGGCCACTGTGAGCCGGAGAAACTCCGTCGATGGCTGCTGAATACAGACCCCTCCTCTTGTTCTGGAATAAATATTGTGTATGTAGACTGCAGCAGATTTTAATGTTGAGTGTGGAGGTTTATTTGGGAGCTCAGCCCGCCCTTTGTTCCAGCAGCGAGCTCCCAGGCTGCAGAGTAAATGTGGAGGAGACGGCTTAATAAGCAGTCTTGTGGAAATATATTCACCCTCGGCTCATTAAAACATACAGGTAGCCTTGTCGTGTCAGGGCCCCTCACAAACAAACCTGCTTTGGCCCCCGATCCGGTTTAATAAATGCAGCCGCGGAGTGAGGAATTACATTTAGCTGCTTGTTAATGCAGCCACCTCAGTGCTCCGCGGCATGACGAGTGATTAATGCTGAGGCTACACATTCCTGGGAAACACCTGCTCTCTGTCCAGGTGAGCTGTCACAGATGCATTTTTATATTTATAATGCAACGTGTTATCGGAGCAAGGCTGCGGCGAGGCGAGGGATCCTCCTAATGAAACTCTCCAATTAAAATTGAGAGGCAGGATGTCGTCCTTGCTCGGGTCAGGGAAAATAAACAGCAGTGAGAGGTCTGCCGGAGAAAACTGGACTCAAAGGTGGATTAAAGTTTCATAAAATTTGAATAAATATGTAAGAGGATTTATTACCCACAGCTCAGGTGGTTTTAAATCATTAGTTTCCCTCATGCAGCACACCTGAGCCCTGTTTATCACCCATATTAATATTATCATACCAGTACAATTAATTCTATTGGATTACTACAAACCACATTCATACTACCTACAAATTTCAAGCGTCTGTACTGTAAGGGAGCAATAATGCTACTTCACATCAAACCTCCACTTCAGAGCCAGCGTTGGACTAATACTGCAATACATTTATGTGTTTACATTTGCTTTAATTGGAGGTATTTCCCTTTATTGTGTCAGTCATGACTCTGTAAGAACATAATGAGATTACTCATTAACAACTGTCTCATTTTACACACATGAGAAAAATGCCACTCGTAAAAAACAAAAGCTTAAAAAGTTACTTCAAACTTAAAATATGAAACTGTGTGTGATGTGTGAAAAGCTGCAGTTCCTCTGCAGTCCAGCAGAGGCGCCACAGTCGTGTGTGTGTGTGTGCGTGTGTGTGGTGTGTGTGTGTGTGTGTGTGTGTGTGTGTGTGTGTGTGTGTGTGTGTGTGTGTGTGTGTGTGTGCGCGTGTGTGTCACAGTGAGTGGACAGATGGACAGACTCAGACTGAAAAATACAAAATCTGTGCAAAAAATCTTTGTCACACAACATCTGTTTTTATGTTGTTAATTTTGACAGTTTGTGTTGTGCTGACAGGTCAGTGTTATCCAGTATTTGGAGATTAATAAAGTTTAAGAAGAAGCCAAAAAAAGGCGGCAGAGCTGCGAAGCCTGAAGTGAACTGAAGGAGGCGCCGCTCATCAGACGCTTGCTCCTCCACGCAGGCTCCATTAATAAAGATCCTGCAGGAAATATTTGATATTCTTTATTTAGTTGCCACATGTTACAGACGGTGCACACACGTATGATACAGGCTCAGGAGGACGCCGTGCTCATATTTATGTGCCTGGCCCACCATCCATCCATCCGAGCAGGAGAAACAACCCTCAGAAATATATTTATAGAACATTCTTCTGAAACCAAAAATTAATTACACATTTTTACACCCATATAATCTAAGCCCAACAGCAGAAATGCATGTTTTTATTCTCTTTGTGCTTTTTTACAGTGAAAAGAGCAAAATCATATTTACTGCACTGAAAACAACCCAACCTGTGAGCAACGGGCGACGTGGGGCGGTTAGCCAGCTAGCTGTAACGTTCCTCTGGTTTCATAAAGCTGTGACCCCAAAGTTCACTGAGCTTTAAACTGCTGGCTGAACAAAAAGACATCTCGGACCAGTTCATGTTTTACAGCTGAAAAAACTGATTTAAAGTCATTTTTAGGTTCAGCCTTTGGTTTAAAGGTGCTTTTTAAGTATTATGAAACTAAGCAGCCCTTCAGCATTCACAGGACCATCAAACTGAGCCGTCAGATTTTGGCTGAGGTTCTCGGGCTGCTGGTGTTTCCTCAGCATCACTTGAACGAATTTCCTGAGGATGCCGTCTGCGTATTAAAGTACTCTCGCTGGCATCGCGCGGTGACATCAGCGTGGCCGTGCCGGGTAATGAGAGCAGCTGGTGTGAATGTTTTGGTGCAGGAACAAACCGGCCTGCTGCCTGAGTGCAGGGAGGCAGCTACAGATGGCGGCCTCACCCTGGCGGTCCCCCCTCCCTTCCCGGGGGCCCGCCGGAGCGAATCGCAGCCCAGCAGATCCAATGCAGCGAGAACTCAGGGTCACATATAAAAAGATGGAAACGGTGCCGGGCTCAGTTTTTACTGCTCTGCATTTATCCCGATGATGCAGGGGAGACTTCTCTACGTACCAACGTAAAAAGTCACCTTTGACCTCTGCTTCAGGGTTAATAGATTGATCTGAAGGTCAGAGTGATGATAATGCTGTTAAAACGGTTTCTTACTGCCTTTGTTTGGATTGGCGGCATTTAGGAAATGATCCTGGCCATGGCTGTGACCTTTCACCCTGAAGGTTGAGAGTTCGACTCTCAGGCCAGTAACATTCTGTCTGTGTGATGTTATTATGAATATTACTGCATTCAGTGTATGCAGTGCTGCTGTTCTGTGTTCCCTCCACTATAACCACGTTTCTCCTCCACCTGCTCCTTTCTGCTGTTATAAATAGATCAGTTGGAGCTCAGCATCATTCCCGAGCTTCCACCGGGGACATTCCTCATTTAACTGGGAGGAATTAGCATATTAGCGCCACTTTTGAGCCAATCCCAGGCCATGATGCTGCCAAACCTCGTCCTGCTTCCACAGGAGTCGAGCCAAAGCAGGCGGCCAAGAGAGATGGAGGGAGGGGAGGAGATCAGAGAGCGCCACGTCTTCCATCTTCACCCAGCTCACACATCCACCCACCGCTCTCCTCTTTTAGCATTTCTCGTCCTCCGCCTCTCATCGCTGTGATGAGTGCAGCCAACAAACCCTGGAATTCCCTCTGTTGGAGGAAAAGTGGCTGCAGGCGTGTCGCCACTTTTCCCAGTCTGCTGGGAAAGGGAAGCAGGTCGTGTAAAGTGAGCTCGTTGGGCTAGAAAGGTGACTCTGAATGGTGTCTTCATCCTCAGGATGTCGGGTGACTTCCTGTTGGTCGTACTCGTCTCCGGGCTCACCACCTCTGAGTGACGCTGCCTCCCCGCAGGCTGTTTGGCTGTTTCGTGGTTAATCTCTGCCTGAGAGCGTCGGAGCGGCCTTCAACTCGGCCTTCGACAACACAAAGAGAGACGAGTGCGATTCTGCCAGAAGAAAACGACTCCAGCGAAGGCAAAACAGGAAGATGACCTTCGTACTTCACTCGCAGTGACGCAAGCCTCAGACGGAACAGGAGAGAGAAGAAAATCCAAACGGCTTCCAAACAGGTCAGATCAGCAGCCCAGTCTGCTTTAATGCAAACCAATGAAAACAGCCAGAAGCTTCCAGTCTTTTCTATTTTTATAGAGAAGGACAGCCGAACATTTTGCAAGCTTCAAAGACTTTTATTCACTAATAATTCAAATGTTTGCAAAGAGTCAGCTTTTACAGTGTTCACTCTTCTTAGTAACTTCTGCTGGATATCAGCTTCTGGGCCACGTGTGGAGATCCAGTGTCCTCACTGACCATCAGGAGCAACTTGGTGACAGTCTGTGCATTCAGCATGATGGAGCTCCATGTCCAAGGCAGAGGTGATCGGGAAGAGGCTCAGAGATCATCACATTTTGGATCCATGGCCGGGAAACTCTCTGGTCTGGATTGGTTTGGGTTTAGGTGACTTTCTTTAAATTTGATGGCTGTGACATTTGCAAGACTCTCACAAGAAACAAGAAGATTTCACGATTATGAATACATTTAATAATGACTTTAAAAGGTCATTTAAAAAGAGTTAGGCCACCTCCAGGATGATTTACATCTGCGATTCATTCCAAAGAGTTTAAATTTTAAGAATGATGTCTGCAGCGGATAGATCATCAATGAGTGAACGACTTTTCTCTGAATAAGACCCTCCTGATTGGCCTGTTGCTCACCCTCCTCATCTCCATGACAAATTTAAAGTATTAATAGGGCCTCTAATGAGGTAATTAGTTTGTTGAATTAGTGCCTTCGTTAGCTAATGTTTTTTTTTCCTGACAGCACACCAGGTGGACCTGGTGGGTGGTATTAATATTAAATTGGTGTTTTTGAACATGAAGGAGACCCAGCTGCTGTGTTGCTTCCTGATAAATGCAAAATTCAGCAGCAAAATGTTGAAAATGGTCACTTTAAAGGACAAGGTCGGCCTCTGAAAATGCGAAATGCACACAGAGGTTTAAAAAGCTAGAAAAGAGCAAACGTCTCAGTGAAGCAGACTTCAGCATCACCTCCGTTTTCTGTAGTTCTTTAGTGACTCCGCAGACTTTCACACTGAGGTAGTAGAAATGTGACCGGCGGTTTCTCAGAGATGACCCGGGAGGACGGCGCACGCCAAAAACAAACAGAAGATCAAAATCAGGTGACAGATTTTGCAGAACTGAACCGAGAAGGTTAAAGAAAAGCAGCGTGCACCCAGCAGAACGCTGTAATTAGAACTTCCTGTCTCCAGATTATGAGTGGCACTGTTTATGATTACGAGAAAATTAGAAGAAGTAACCTCAAATTATCAGAAATACATAAGATTTGTGCACTGTTTGTTACCGTAGTAACAAAGGCGCAGCGAATAGGATGGCAGCACGAAGAGCTCGTTTCCTCCTGCCGTGTCGTAGCGCCGCGTTCCCGGGCCGGATGAGGCGCTCGTCTTTTTAACGCACCGCAGTTCTTTGCCCAAAACTCTTCAGTTCTCGGCCTTCTTTTTATCTTTCAAAACTCACAGAGGAACTGAGGCCACGGGCACGCTTCAGAAAAGAATCCCTCGGTGTGGACGTGAAAGGATCGGGTCACAGCGAGCAGCAGCCAACCTCGTGCTGTGGATGGATCATCTCAGATGGCTGAATCTGGTCCGTTTTGTGCGTCGCTGCCCGTGTTTAGTGAGAACATGGTATCACCTTTAAACACAGGCTCGCAGGCTAACGTCCTGCTAACGTATCAGCTAAACCTTTAAATCTGCTTTTTCGTGGATGCTGGACGCTAAAGCTCATTGCAGCACCTGGACAACAGCCATGCTGATCTGGAGCTGAAACAGTTTGGACATGTTTTCACGCTCAGTGGTGGATTTTTATGAACTCAGGGAAGATTTAAACTCAGAATTAGTTAATGGGGTCGGAATGAACAAGCAGACTGGAAGAAATGTGGGCTTGGAAGAGTCCCAGGGGCACTTTGGTGACTGGAGCATCTGGAGATTTATGTTATTTGTCTTAGAAATTGTTTTAAAATTGCAAGAAAAAAATGAAATAATGGTGAACAAAAGGAAGAACCTGCATTTATTGTGTCTGTCCTTCAGCGGATGGATCCATTTGGCAACAAAACAGTGCTGAATTCAATCTTCTTTAACCTTCACCACATCCTCCCTCATTAACAGCTCTGTGTCAACAAGACAGTTGCAATCAGTGCGTCCTCTCATTTCAGACCCATCTCACTGCATCTCTCAGCGCCGCCACGCCACAAACGCTGCGTTCTGTTACACATGGACCCGTGGCGGTCCGGGGGTGGGCAGGGTACGGGCTTAATGTGGCCTTGGCCCTGGCAAACCACCGAGGGCAGATCCATTGCTGCGTGGAGCATCTATCTCTGTGAAACATGCCCGGCGCAGAGCCCAGCGACATTTAGAAAGGGCCGCAGAGAGGTGGACGCCGTGGAGAGGGGCATTTATGCGAGAGAGCGATACTGAGAGGCTGGAGCCGATCCACTCACGGTGAAGTGTTTTGCTGCTGCTTTTAGCACAGCGCCGTGGCTCTTTGCAGCTCTCTGAGGCTGAATCCAGCGTGTCGGCGCAGGACGTGTGAGAGGCATCGAAAACAAAATGAATGAATGAGCTGCCATTTTGTTGATGATTGCTGAATGGGTTCCGGGCAGGCAGCGGAGAGTCAAGCACGGATTTGGCAGAAAGAGACGTTCAGACGGGAAAAGATGCCTAGGGAGTGAACTGAGACGGAGAGGAGCCGAGTGAACGGAAAAGCCTTTGTTTAATTCAGCAGCCTGCTCCCGTTTCAGCACATCAAAGCTAAAACATGCTTCTGTCATGAAGGGAATCATACCTGCGTCACCCTTTTACAGCCACAAGAAATGCTCTTTAAAGAACAGAGAAATGAATCTGCCACTGAAGTAAAACTCCGAAAGACGGCTCACATTTTACTTTGTGATGCTTCATACCAGCAATAACCTGTCAGAAATTTACATTAAAGATGCTTCAAACTCATTTATCTCTAAGTCACCTCAGAGTTCATCTCTTGAACGAAAGCTCCTTCAAACACATGATTTCACACAAGCTACTGCATTAGACCAGAGTCTGAGACAAACAGGCCTCGGTCTTTCAGCTGCGCTCAGGCTCCGGCTCCACCACCGTGGTCCTTCTGGAGGAGCAGAGACTTCAAAGACGTGACAGGAGCTTCCTGCTGTACGAAGGAGTGTTAGGGCCACATTAAGAAAAACCACATTTTGAGGAAAAGTCAAAGTCATTTCAAGTCAAACCGCTGCCACGGCAGAGTCGATGTCTTGTGGTTCTGCATGTCCCCTCGGTACTGCGGGAAGGTGCAGCCATCAAGATCCTCGCATCTGTCTGTGGTTTTTCCTTCGGAGCAGATGCAGCTTTCTGCACCATCTCATTACCGTCCTCACACTTATCACATCGTCTTTATGTTACTAAAATAGAAATCATTTCCTTGTTACTAAAACCGATGTTAAAGCATAGTTTCACTAACTCATCTACACAAACGTCCTGGAGGCTCCGGCAGCCGTGGCAACTTTAATCTCCACATTTCAAATTTTTCTCCAAATTTTGACTTTATTCTCAAAACTCCTTCATACTGCTGCAACATGTGTGTGTGTGTGTGTGTGTGTGTGTGTGGCTGACTGACACTGGATCTCCAGCACAGTAAATACCAGTAAATGATTTCCAGTATGTGAACTTCAGTGTGGGATATATATATATATATATATATATATATATATATATATTTTTTTTTTTTTTTTTGTATGTTTTTATACTCACTTTTTGGATGGTTTTACTCAGGATATTTTGATGTTTTATGATGAGTACTCAGACATTTCTGATTCAGTTTGTTTTGACTGCCTGACTCACGCTGTTCTGGTCTACTTTCTCTTTGCTTTATTTTATTTAAAAATATTTAATTACTTTATACTTATTCTAGATGTTTTTCATGTCTACATTTAATTGCTCCTATCAAGAGTGTGCCATATATCGTGGGTGCTCTGCTCTGTCTGCTGTGAGTGAGAGTCAGACTAGTGGGCAGTCAGAGTAACTGCAGGACAGAAATCAAGGGCTTTGGCACTGTTATTTCCCACTGTATTGCCACGATGGTACCCGAGTAAATTTTCACCCCTCCTCATGTGGGCTTTGGCAGCTGGTAACGGTAAAACTGTCAGAGATGATGATGGTCACCAGGAGCCCACATGTGACGGGAAGAGGACCCAACAGGTCAGGCAAAAGGCCGAGAGATTATGTAAACTCTAGCATCAAGTTTCATAAAGAAAAATAAAGACATGACATCACAAGAAGGGGACGTGTTTAGACCAACCCTTAATCAGTAAAAGTCGGCTCACTGAAGGCTCTGCCCGTCTTGGGTACACTGCTGACCTGCATGTGCTTGAGGCACAAACCCCGGGGAGCTCTGCTCTCTGCCCTCTGTGTGCAGCTGCCATCGATTCTGCTCTGACTGTGAATTTTTTCCTCAAGTGTTTGATTTTAATCAGGAACTAAAAACCTGGAGCGTTATCGGCATAAAAATGGAGGCAGACTCCTGTTAAATTTATGACCCGACATCAGGGCTGATGGTGTCACCGTCAGTGAAGGCTGTTCAGGCTCAGCTCCAGGCCGTAACGTGGACCCTCTGAAGTGCTTTTTAAATCATTCCAAAGCAAAATAATGTCTTCCTCCCAGCTTCCTAAATGGGCTGAATTCAAACGTTCATTGTGACTGGAAGCATGCCATTCAATTAAGTGAGGTCATTGAAACTGTAATTGGCAGCGAGGTCATTTTTTAAAAGTTAGAGTAGCTGTGGACCGCTCACCCCGCTTCCCTCTCCTCCAGAATATTCTTCTTCTAATGACCTCTCACCTCCTCCTTGCCTCCTCCTCCTCCTCCTCCTCCTCCTCTTATTTGGTTCCAGGCGACAGCGAGGTGAGGATCGAGGGCACTGTAGGACAAATGAATTAACAGCATCAGATTAAACAGAGAGGTGTGCCTGATGAATTATGTAAGCATGAGCCTGACCGGACTTAATGGAGCTGCTGTGTGGAAAAAGGCTTTTAATGTGAAAGCAGCTGAGCAGTGTGTGTCTTTGCATGAATTAATCAGCCAGATTTACAATATTTAGATATGTGTTGGGTAACTTTTTTCATGAATTAAACACGTTTTGTTGCCAGCGCCTGACGGAGACCTTCTTCAGCTTTAACGGCCTGTGGTCAGATTCCAATGCGAAGGACTCGGGATGAATTTTCCACTAAAATCCAAAAGGATTTGATGTTTATGCTCCGAGTGCCTCAGTGCCTGTCGTCTGCTCCCAGCATCCACCGTGAGCGACACTCACTAAGGTCAGCTTAGAAATGGAGCAGCCGACAGTACTTTTGTCTCCCTGCAGTCGTTGTAGTCACCTCGTGTATATTTCTGTGTCTTCGTACCTACTTTTCATCTCATTTTTTGGTCCTCAAGGTGAGGTTTCACTCAGGTTTTTTGCTTACAACACTGACACATGAAGCCCACATTTTAAATGCCACAGCAAACACACACTCCATCATCCGTAGGCAAATAGAATCCCATTCATAAACCACGTGGCACAGGTATCCTGGTTCCACCTCACAGGCCTACTTAATCAGAGAAATGTCAGCGCTCTCACCCAATGCTCCATTTTCATGCACGTTTTTATGGTGGCAAATTAGAGCCCCGCTGATGACGACTTGGAAATGCAAGCAGGCACAAAAGAGAGACGGGCGAGGAAGTTTAGAAGAGGCAGAGGAGGTGGGGGAGAGGAAGAGGAGGATGAAGGGTGAGTCAGTCGGGTTTGTCAGACTCCTGCTGGAGGTGGATCACAGTCTAGCTGAATGCTGATGTTTTACAAATATAGTGATGATAACAATGCACACACACACACACATACAC
>JAMQGT020002083.1:0-17766 GCA_024447675.2 Pterophyllum scalare | reverse complement strand
TGGTTATGTCCTGTTATTTCGTTCAGTTAGGTATTGCTTCAATAAATTGGTAACGTTTCAGGCATCCATGCCCTTCTTCAGACAAGTTTCAAATTACTTCTGGTCCTCTAGTAACTTCACAGCAGCACTGATCCAGCGGGTCATTAAATCCATCCATCCATTTTCTTCCACTTATCCGGGGCCGGGTCACAGGGGCAGCAGCCTAGACAGAGAAAACCAGACCTCCCTCTCCCCAGCCACCTCCACCAGCTCATCCAGCAGGATCCCAAGGTGTTCCCCGGCCAGCTGAGAGATATAATCTGTTCAGTGTGTCCTGGGTCTGCCCCAGGGCCTCCTCCCGGCAGGACATGCCCAGAACACCTCACGCTGGGAGGCGCCCAGGAGGAATCCTAGTCAGATGCCCGAACCACCTCAACTGGCTCCTTTTGATGTGGAGGAGCAGCGGCTCTACTTTGAGCCTCTCCTGAATGGCTGCACTCCTCACCCTATCTCTAAGGGAGAAGCCAGCCACCCTTCGAGGGAAGCTCATTTCTGCCGCTTGTATTCACAATCTTATTCTTTCAGTCACTGCCCAAAGCTCTTGACCATAGGTGAGGGTAGGGACGTAAGATCGACCGGCAAACCGACAGCTTCGCTTTCACGCTCAGTTCCCTCTTCACCACGACAGAGCGGTGCAGCGTCCGCATCACTGCAGACACAGCCCAGTAAAAAGTCTGAAAATTTAATTAACCTCTGAAGACCTCGAGTCCTCACATTACACTTTGGCTTTGCTGCACCTTTTACTTCATTCTGCTCAATAGTGTTTTATACTTTGTTAAGCCATGTTGACTTTGTTGTCTTAAATAAAATAACCCATTTTCCCCATCTGAGTTTATTTTTATATAAATACAACTTCCTGTTTGAAGAGGAAGCTTAGTTTATATACATGTCAGGGATAACTAATCACAAATATCCAGGAGAAATTAAAAATGCATCGCAAACAGGAGCTCAGGTCTCAGGAGGTTAAAGAAATTAAGATTTTAAAATGTCTTTAGATTTGTAAATTAATTTTTAAGACTGGGAGAGCTCAGAAATCATTTCTGTTTTTGGTAGCGTGTCTTTCTGTGTGTAAACACGATGTTTTGAATGGATTCTGATTGATCTTTGTAGGGGTGTAGAGGGGTCATGTTAACAATCATTACCTCATGAAGTCCACAGCTTCTGGGGGCTGATAAGAGAAAAGGTAAAGAAATCGGCTCGTTTAGGCCACACTGTAAAAATCAGAAGTGATTCATGAATAAAAAGGCAGCTCACCACTTGCTGTGGACCTGTGGTCTCCAGGTCCACAGCAAATTAAGATGAAGCGCAGGGCAGGAGAACCTGAACTGAAAAGGTCAAAGGTGCACTCTCTGGGTTTTCCCTGCTCAGAAGGGCCTTCGGGGACGACCACGGTCACTGCGATCAGCCCTCAGTGAGTCTGTGTTGTGTTATTTGACAGAAATCTTTGCCTTCCCCACAGTGAGCTGGCAAAGACCTGCTGACATAATTGTACAGAAGTTATAGGCTTAAAATAACCATCATGTTTGAAGATGGTCCAGGACGTCGCTTCACTCTGTGTGTAACTTTCTGTTTTAACCTTTTTTCACAGGGAAAGTTGGCATCATGGAAATGAGGCAACTTGTTAGACCTCTGAGCTCTGTCGCCTGCGAGCTGGCTGCGTAACCACCAACAAGAAGCTTTAGCCTCACATGACTTGTGACTTTCTCTTTGGGTAGTCATTTTACATTCAGATAAAGAATAAACTTATAGAAGCACGAGTGCTGGCAGCTCTGATAGCAGTGAAACCACCAGGCGAGTGTGTACTGTGTCTGAGACGGTGCTGCAGAGCTGATTCTGAGCCTGTGTGAAAAACAGCAGCGACTTACATCACAAAAGTCCTCCAAACAAATGCACGTCAAATTCATCATTAAATATCAGACGGATGTTAAAAAGGTGAATCAATATATTGATTATCTGAAATAATTTCAGCTTCCTCGTGTGTTTGCAGGCAGAGGGTCACCCAGCAGTACTCCCAGCAGGTGTCCTCGGCACTGCAGCAGTGGGAGACCGAAGCCCAGCGAGCTGAGGAGCAGGAGGAGAAACTCAACGTCAGTCCACTCCTTCTTTCCCATCAGATACTCCATGCTGCACTCTCACTGTATGAAAGCTCCAAACACAGAGAGGATGGATAGCTTTGAAGCCGGCGTACTGCATACTGACATGTATTCAGGAGGTTAACCTGCTTGACTTTGTGACGGTGATGAGGAATCATCACTGATGGAGTCTCTTCCTCCCTCTGTCTGCAGAACCTGTTCCGGCAGCAGCAGAAAATCCTGCAGCAGGCCAGAGTCGTGCAGAACCAGAAGCTGAAGACCGTCAAAGAGCTGTACGAGCAGTTTGTCAAGGTAAAAACCAGCTCAGGAGTACTTTTCCCCTCCGGTTTAGTGGAAGACATCACGGCTTTTCCCTGTCCTGCACATGAGGTTTCTGGTTTTACGCTAAAGATCTCAAGAATCATAAGAAGGTTCAGACTTCCTAGTAAGCTTGGTGGCCTTCCTCTGGTGGTCTCTGTAGGTGTGAATGTAAGTGTGAATGGTCATCTGTCTCTGTGCGGTAACTAAATGAAATGGTTCAAAAACAAGCCCACACTGCACAGAAGGGCTCAGGACCATGCTAACCAACCCTACTGAGGTTAACGCAGACCTGCAAACCTTCCAGGGTAGATGATCTTCCCACGGCTCCTCTGAGGACTTTATCTGTCTTGGTGTCTCTGCATGTAATCTCAGTTTGTTTTAAAGCTGGAAATGTGAAAATCATGCTGAATTCTTTTTTGTCCTCTAGAACATGGAGGACATGGAGAAGAGCCACGAGTCTTTCCTGCAGGGGGCGCAACAAGAGCTGAGAAAGGAGATGGCCTCCCTGCAGAAGAAGATCCTCATGGACACGGTGGGTTCAATCAGTGTCAAAGTGAGCTCTGCATACTAACAGGAAAGGGAAGTTTAGTCATTTAAGTAGTTTTCAAAATAAAATCTCCATGTCTCAGTGAAGTAGATGATGAAAGGCCACAAACAGGTTTCCTGCTGACTGAATATTTAAAGCAGTGAAACAGGAGAGTTTGAAACTGTTCTGATGGTCAGAGGTCAGGAGGATTTATCTGTGGGAGCTTTTATGAGGAGCTTTGTGTCATCCTTAAGGCCAGCCTGCCACAGACCCGCCTCCTCCGCCCTCTGAGGCCGTGGAAAGTTATGAGATGGTTCTGACTCTGTAATGAGAGCGGCTGAGTGTAGATGCGAAGGCTGAGTGAGAACACTGAGAAAGAAACCCTGACGAACATGAACACTGACTCTGGCACTCTGTGTGTTTCCACAGCAACAGCAGGAGATGGTGACGGTCCGGAAGTCCTTGAAGTCGATGCTCTTCTAGGCTGCCGCCAGCTTGGTTCCCGCTTTCAGGAGGGTCCTGCTCAGAGTTTGTTCTCGTTCCTCACGGTTCGCGCTGGCTTCCTAAAAATCTGAATGGTTCTCACCTCATATTTCTGATTTCACCTCTGCGTTTCCAGAGGAGCGGCCTTTAGAGCTCACTCCGAGAGTCCACGCAGAACCAGAGGTGCCTCTGTGATGCTGATGCGTTTGTAACTTTATTGACGATGGCTTTTGTATTCTTTGTTCCCGAGGTTAGAAAAATAAAGAATGTGTTGGTGATACGGCTGCAGCTTTGATTAGTCTGCTTTTTATTTGTTGTATGAAATGAAAAATGCCTTTCAACACGTCCTAAAGCTGAATATGATTTTGTAACAAGCTGAGAAGAAATTCAGGTTTACTTTGAGATGAAACCAACAAAAGCACATTGTGTATTCACAAAACTGACAGTTAAATGGTTTTTGATCTTTTGTGTCCACGCACTGCCTTACTCCTGCAATTTTAAAGGCTTTGATGAAATCTGATTCCCTCAGTCTTCACCGCACAGAAAAATGATATCAGTGCAGGAAATCAGGACATCTTTTAATATTTTTCAGTCGGGTTTGTTCAAAGTGTGATTTGGATATTTGTGCAACCATTTATTTGCTGTGACTGAAAATATTAGTTATAATGTTGCAGTCTCTTATAGCCCTGAAGTGTAACAGAATTCAGGGTAATGTACATGACAATAGGAGGATTAATAATGAGAGAAAACTGCATTTGCATAAAACATTTAATGAAAAAGAACTTCATGAAGAGCTTTTTGTTAAGTTTTTCTGTATGTGGGAGTCACTGGCGTTCTGACCAGTCTAACACTGGGAGCCTGAACTGGTACCTCGCTGAAGCAACAGATAAGCAGGAGTTTACACCGTACGATTCAGGTAACAAAATCCAAATACTGCCAAAAGTATTGGCTCGTCTGACATCCCATTCTTTATCCATCAAGTTCAATATGTCAGCCCACCCTCTGCAGCTATAACAGCTTCAACTCCACTGCTCTAGAGTCCAGTGGCGGCGTGCTTTACACCACTACACTGGCGATGTAAGGCTTGGATGCAGCTGCCATGGAAACCATCCCATTGAGCTCTCTACACACTGTTCTTGAGCTGATCTGAAGGCCACATGAAGGTTGGAGGTCTGTAGTGATTGACTCTGCAGAAAGTTGGTGACCTCTGTGCACTATGACCCTCAGCATCCTCTGACCCCACTCTGTGAGTTTATGTGGCCTACCACTTCATGCCTGAGTTGCTGTCGTTCCCAATCACTTCCACTTTGTTATAATCCCACTAACAGCTGACTGTGGAATATTTAGTAGTGAGGAAATTTTAGGACGACTTGTTGCACAGGTATCATCCTGTGTTCCACTGGAACACCTAAATTCAATTATTTGGATGGTGAGAGAATACTTTAGGCAGTATGGTGTCTCACAGATTAACTTTTGATTTTACATGCTTCTTACATACTCTTGGATCTGTGTGATGTCAGAATGCAGGGATATCTTGTTTCAGACAGGATGAGCTGATTGGCTGCTGGATGAGATAAAGAGGAATTATTTTAATCAGGGAATCATGCAAAGCTGCAGAGTCCAAGAATAAACATTTGAAATGAGCAGGGCATATTTCCTGCTCCAATCTGTCTTTTTAATCCTAGAGTTTCATTTTTTATTTTATAATTATTATTCTCAATGTATTAGTCTATTTTTTGTCTCCCCCCCCCTTTTTAAACTAAGGTAGATTTAGTAACTTGGCTGATTTATCAGAAGTTTAATTTTATTTATTTATTCTTATTTAACAGTTTATATAGTAACTCTTTGTGAGAATTAAAAATAAATAAATCTGTTGTTTTTCCTGCAGCTATTTATTCTGAAAATCATCGTTCTGGGCTTCGCGTCTCTGTCGTTATGTTTAAATGTGGCGTTTAGATTAAATGTTTTATGAAACGATGAACGTAAAATCAGAAGCGGTTAATCTGTTGTCTCTGTGTAAAGCTGAAAGCGTTCCAGTCTCCTCGGGGACGTTTCGTGGTGACGCCGGAAATGCCCGCTCTTACTGTGAAGTGCACTTCCTATTTTGGTGTCAGTAGTGGACCGTCCGTTAGTGACGCAAGAAAGGAGCGAAACTTTGAGGTGAGTGGCTCAGGTGTTGCGGTTTTAGTGTTGTTTCTGTGCAGCGGTGGAGATGAGGTGATTTTCCGTGTTTTTCATGGTTTCGTTGGGCGGTGAGGTCTTTGTTTGTGCCTCCCTGTGCTAACTGAGCTAGCACACGACGCGGCTCGGTACGCTTTCATTGAGTTTTAACCTCTGACTTTTGCTTTCGTTCCTCAGATACCCAATATGAGTCTGAATCTCAGGTGATTCGGGGACCAAGTGTTTTCTGGAGCTCGAGGAGGAAGAGGATATCATGGAGGAGAGGTTAGCGGACAGCCCCTGTTCGTCGGAGCCGGACAGCCCCGGAGGTCTGAACCGAGGCTGCCTGCTGGACCCGGAAGACGTCCTGTACCATGAGCTACCCGTCATCGTCCCAGAAACTCCCAGGTACCCGAGACCCAGCAGGATTCAGCACTGCACACATACAGGGGGCCGTGCTGGTCAGGTTTCTCCTGCCAGAATGGGTGATGCACCCGGCAGTACACACAAATGCTGTGCAGTGAGTCTCAGTTGTGTTATTTGCCACAAACATGTGCGTTTCTCTTTCAGTGGGAACATTATTAAAGAGATTACATACACAGTATTAGGTGGCTTCAGAGTTTTGTGGTTTACACATATTGGCTTGGCTAGTGCAGTGTTGCTGGTTCGATTCCAGTTGGAGGAGCACCTGATGTAAAACTGCCAAATCAAACATGCAGAGGTGCTGGCTGTGATGATCCTGTCACAGGGGAGGAGCTGAGAGCAGCTTTTTATCAGGTAAAACTGCTCTGCAACTTTTTTAGCAATGAAGAGCTTAACTCTTCTCAACCAAAATGTTTCTGTTCTCACTAAGAGGCTTTTTGAATCACTCGCTCACACGTTCATGACGGCAGCCTCTGTAACAGCCTCGCTTGTTCTTCTCACGTTCACTCAAGATGAAGCACCAGGACTTTCCACATGTACAATAACAGCAGCCCGTAGTGCCCCTCGAGACGAGGATAACTCCATGAAGAAAGATGCCTGCAGAGGTGGGGATGGAGCGCGGTGAAAGTGGCCAAAAGACGCTGCACTGAAAAGCTGAAACCCTGCAAGACACAAGCTACAGGAGGTCATCTGGCTGTGGACCTGAATGTCTTCTACTGCAGGTTTCAGAGGGACACATTCACACCCATCATCCACCCCAGCCCAACAATAGCCCCATCACACCTCTGATGTCCTGACTCTGTTGGACATCTGGAGACTCGGTGATCACAAAAGGACTACAGGCCTGCTCATGAAGGTGTTCGAACGTCTGGTGTCGGCACACCTGAAGAGCATCACAGGATACCTGCACAATCCTCTGCAGTTCACCTGTACATTATTCACTCAGTATAGGTCTGCCAAGGCACTTATGCAAGAACCCTGTTAGTAGATTTCAGTTCTCCCAGCTTCATGTATCACTAGATCATCTGCCAGTGGACCACCAGCTTCCTGACAGACAGGAAACAGCAGGTGAGGTCAGAACAGGTGCCCCCCCAGGGATGTGTCTTCTCCCCAGTGCTCTTCTTCCTCTCCACACTGATGGCTGCACATCCAAGGACCAGGCCATTGAGCTCAGAGCCTCGCTCACCGGTTCAGACGTGCGTCACTCAGTTAAAGTCTTAGCAGCTGTGGATGAAGGAGCGCGGACTGCTGAGAGTCAAACATGTCGTATTAACTTCACGTGCTGCTTGTTGAGCTGCTGTTCTGTATTAAAAACTGCTCTATGTAGGAGAAATCCCGTTAGTATAACAGTATGTGGACACGAGTCAGCTGTTTCACTTCACTGTCAAACAGAAAGTGGACTGTTGGGAGTTAAGGGGGTTTTCCAGCAGGATTTTAGACTTTGACTTTCAGCGAGAGAGTTCCTCTGAGACGTTCGTCATTAACAGGAGAGGCTGAGTCACAATGACAAAGCTGTATACTCCTCATGCATGAGCTGCTTGACAGACAGCAGCAGCAGTCCTACTGGTTTGACCAAAGCATTTATGGTCAATGAAAGAAAATTAAGAAGCCAAAAACTCCAACTTAAGTGTTCCCGGCAACCTTCAGACGAGCTCAGAACCGGCTCTGTTCACACCACTGAGGAGGGACTCATCCTCCAGGATTTTAACCTGCACACAGTGCCTGAAATATGCCGAGGTCAGGAGGAGCAGCCTCTCGCTGCTCTTTACTGACTCAGAATGACATTTACAAAGCCAGACTTTTCAAATCTGAGCGATAACACGACTGTCAGGACCGCTGAGTAAAGGAGGAAGAATACACACTGTGTGAATATGGGTACCAGTAAGGCTTAAACCACACTGAAAACCTTGAAGATGATGATGAAGCAGGCGAGCTTCTTGTAAGCTACAGTAAATCATTTCATTTGACTTCACTCTCCATTTTCAGGTGATGTTTGTGTTTTATTGCTTATTTAGTCATGTCTGTTTCCATGGTTACTTGAAGAGGTCTTTGAAAGTCTTAAGTTGAACTTAAGATGAAGTTTGTGCGTGCGGACACCGCGTGTCTGTCTGACCACGATCAAAGGCTTTTTATTTTTGGTTTTGAGGTAAAATCTGTGTCTTTGCCCCAGCCCACAGCTCACCAAGCGGAGACTGCGTCGGTGCATCGTAGAGGAGCGTTTCAGCCCCGTGAGTCGCTGCGCTACGTGACTGATTCCCATCGTCATCAACTCTTCACTGCCCACTCACTGTTTAAAAATTATCCTCAGGTGCCGGTGGAGAGCTCTCCAGAACCAGAACGACCCACCTCCATCGAGCGATGTTTATCACATAAATCTAAACGCCGGCGGTTGGCCAAGCATAGCGGCGGATTTGTTCCTGCCTCCTCTCTGAGGACGTGTCCTCTGGGCAGCTGGCTGGAGGCCCCACAGTCCACTGCATCCTGTTCATCGTCCTCATCATCATCCTCCTCTTCTTCCTCATCATCTTCATCATCTTCTTCCTACCTCAGACCAGTATCCATCCTCCAGCCGAAACCAAATGAGACGAATACTTCAGCATCACTGCCATCAGCAGTGGCGTCGAGCTCCGACTCTCTGTCCTTCCTCACTGAAGAGGAGAGGAGGTGGCTGAACGGTGACGAAGGAGGCGCCTCGGCAGGTGAGAAGGGCTGGCTCGCAGACTTCCTGTCTGAAGCAGATTTCAGGTTTTTATATAAAAGCCACAAAGTGGAGCTGTTGCTTTCCACCAGAGTCCATTCACAAAAACATGAATTCAGCCTCAGAGAAACCAGGAGCTGTTCTCCTGCTGCTGCTTTGATTGGTTGGCTGAGTTTGGATTATTGTGCAGCTTTGGTGTTTTAATGCTTTGGGGTCACCTGCTGAGAGGCAGGCAGACACTCGGGGATCACTTTTCCGTCACGCTGTCAGTGTCTTCAAACTCAGAGGATGGGTACATGTTGACGAGTACAGCTGCAAAGCACAAGAACCATAACCCTGCCTGCTGTGATCCTTATGTGATCACTCGTCACTTTTTCCAGCATTCATTCGTCTCATGTCTGTGTTTCCTGTATCTTTGTCAATACTGAATGACATAAACTTCATGTATATACATGAATAAACTTTATGACAAGCCTTTGAGCCTGTGACACGTGTTCTTTGGAGCACTCTTGAATAAATGTCACACAAAGTGACCAGGAAGTTACATTTTCTGAGGTCTGGTGGAAGTTGGTGCGCAGTGCTCCCTCTGCATTTATAATTAATTAAACAAAGTCAACACAAGTCTGAATCATCAGCTGAATTCCGGATTTTTCGTTTCTTCTGCAGCTGCGGCGGAGCAGATCGTCATCAGCGACGATGAGGAGGCCGCTGTCCGTTCACTACAGATGGAGGAAGACGAGGCGCTGGCCCGAAGCCTCCAGGTAGACGCTGACTCAGACACCGACGCCTCACCTGTGGCAGAGTGGACAGGTGTTCACGTTTCTGTTTGTTCCTTCAGGCTCAGTTTGACCGCGAGGAGTCCGAGTTGCACAGCAGACACCAGCATCATCATCACCACCACCATCCTCTTCATCAGGAGAGCCACCACCCAGTGAGGCAGAATAAAGGAAGTGTGCAGATGATTTGGTTTGATTTGGTGACTGAGGTGTGAACTTCTCTCTGCAGTTTTATCCCTACATGGAGCCCCGCTGGATGTCTCAGGTGCTCGCTGCCGTCTCTCCTCTGGTGGGGCTTGAAGAAGGTAAGGACCACAGCGTCAGGCAGAAATGGTAAATGGACTAGCTTATATAGTGCTTTTCTACTCTGAGCATTCAAAGCGCTTATACAACACATTCACACCCATTCGTACAAGCACTTCCATGGTTAACTAAGCTAAGTGCTTTTGATTATCTAACATTCACACACATTCACACTCCAGCGCTTGCGTCGGAGAGCAACTCGGGGTTAAGTGTCTTGCCCAAGGATACATTGGCATGCAGCCTGGGTGACCTGCTCTGCCTCCTGAGCTGCAGCCACAAACACTCCAGAGCTGTGGGAGTAAAACCGCAGAGACAATATTGACATTAACGGAGCATTTTAGTCATGTCTCGTTCAACCAGAGCCTGCTCAAACCTGATTGGTCAATAGAACTGAGAGTAAAACCGGATCTGTGTCTGTATTCTTCATGTCAGTCTGCACACGTCTGTTTTAGAGCTTTAATTGGATTTCAGTCATTTCACTTCTTGTAATACACATGATTTGTTTCCACAGACCTGATTGGTCAACGCAGAAGAGGTGGGCGGAGCAGGAGGAGGAATGCCATGCACGATTTTTCAGATGACCTTCAGGGAAACGACTACGAGGTGAGGAAGAGGAGGGTGTGGACTCTTTTAACCCTTTGATAACTCCACGGCTGTAGCTGAGATTAGTCATTTAACTGACCCTGGTGTCACTCTCCACTGCATGCTACAGCTTGTTAGCCAGGTTGGAACATAAATGGGGGCTCATCTGGGATTTGAACCCGGAACCTCTCGCAGCCTGCCTCAAAAGACTGTGACAAAGGAGGGAGAACACACATTTGCATGAAATGAAGTGACCATTAGTGTGAGTGAGTGTCTGTGTGCAGCCAGTCAGCCAGCATGAGGAAAGAGCCCATGAGAGGTTCTGGCGGGCCTGCTTTATACCGTTACACCTGCTAAGGTGTTGACTAGGTCTGTCCCACCCACAGTTACCTGGAAGATACAGGCAGGCTGTTTACAATAGAAACAAATGGAACAAGTTTAACTCTATGTTAGAGTTATAGATGTGCTAATTATAACCACAGCCTCACTGCACACCTCTACACATCTCTGGAGAAGCTGAAGCTTCACATTGCCAAGCAGCAGCCAGGAAACCTGAAGGGTTCAGAGGGTTTGTGTGAAGAGGAGTGGACCAACATCCCTCCTGAGATGCGACCAAGCCTGGAGACCAACTCCAAGAGATGTCTCACTGCTGTGCTTGGCTTTGTTCCTCCACCAAATACTGAGTCTTGTTTATCTTGGAGATCAAACACCTATTTCACTCAATGATGTGAAAATCCATTTATAACTCTTATAAATGTCTCCATTCAAATAAAACTACAAAAAAAGTAGCGACTGTTCATTTCTTTGTAAACTTACTAATTCAGCTGGGCTCAAATCATTATCCCCCCACTGCATAGTGTTGTGTACCAGCACGTTGTCCAGATAAGCAGCTGTTCAGGAGTGACTGAAACGTGTCCATGTGTTGTGTAAACCAAACCCGCGGCTGTGACGAAAGCAGACATTTCCTGATTTCTGGGAGTTGGTGGAACGTGCCAGTTCTCCTTCACTCAAGCTTGTTCACCCACTCTGCTGCACCAGTTTGGCCAGTACAGTCTTCAGGCAGAGGCAGAGTGTAAGGATCAGCCTTAGTCGCTGCATTTGCTCTGCAGAAAGCTGAACAACGCTGCAGAGGCGTCCCACACTTTTAAACCAGCAGATAAGAAACCCAACTTGACCGTTATCTTTGCAGATAGTCAAAGTTACCTTAGTAGGTGTGTCCTCAAACTAAGATGGATAACTTCAATGACCAACAACACATCCTCCCTCCCACTCAAAGCTCACTGCTTCACTGTACAAGCAGACACATTTCTCTTGATGTCTGTGGACTAGATCAGATAAAACGTTGTTAATCCCTTTAGGAAGGTTCCATCAGGGAAATTAAAGTTCCAGTAGCAGCTTTTACAGGTAGCACAGACACACAAACACAGCAGAAATCACAACAAACAAACATATGGATAAATAATAAAACAGACTCCCTGTCCCCATTCATCTCTGTCTGGGTTTGGTGGAGTCGCGCTGATGCGCCATGCTTTATGTTCAGCTGCTTAAGGACAAACAGATGATGAATAATCGTTGGTGTCCCAAATGTAGAAATAAGTGAGTCGAGGATCGATGGACGACGGCACGCCGCCCGCTGCACACGTCATATCAACGCCGTCTGTCTGAAGCACGTGTGCTCATTTTTCTCTTGCTCCTGTGATTTGTTTGAAATAATTTCCTTCTTTATGTCATAATTTTTGTTTTAAAATGTTGTAAGTGGTTTCTTCTTTTTATATACTTTAACTGTTTTTGCTGTAAGGTTTCCCTCTGTACAAGTGTGGTCTTAACTTTCCCTCTCTGTAGTCTTTATATAATTTAAAGTTTCCTTTCACGTACTTTCATTTAGCTGATTCTGTTCTCGTGTTTTCTATTTTTCTCTGTGTCCTCTTCTGTTTTCTATCATGCACTGTGTCATGCTGTTACATTAAACGGTGATTCAAAATCTTACAGCAGGTTCCCGTCATGAGTCTGTGTGTATATACAAGTCACCACCAGAGGGCGGCAGGAAAGAGAGGGTGACTGTGATCCCTCTGCTCGTCTTTCAGGCTCTCCTGGAGTTCGAGGAGCGTCAGGGTGCTGTGGTGTCCAAGAAACTGAGTCAGAGGGAGATCCAGAGGTTTCCCACCAAAGTGTTCCAGGGATCCACCGGCAGCAGTGGCGGGAACACGCAGTGAGTCTCCGAGCTCGCCATATTAACGCTGAACTCAAACCTTGAACCTGCACGTTTAACCCTTTTGTGTGCTGATTGGTCGGCAGGTGTCAGATCTGTTGCTGTGACTACGCCAAAGGAGAGAAGCTGAGGATGCTGCCCTGTTTCCACGACTACCACGTCCGGTGTATCGACCGATGGCTGAAGGTAACGCCCCGCCGTGTCTCTGACCCCGTCTCCCGACTCCCCCCGGTTACTGCTGACCTCACAGGGCGCGCCGCATTCCTGTGGGTAGATGAAACCTCCTAAAAATGAAAGTCATGAAGAATGAGGTCTTCAACTTCCTGTAATGTAGCTGCAGGTATTAAATGTGGAGCTGGAGTGTTTAAGCTGGGAGGTAAGAAATGTCCCAGCCAATCAGTGACAGGAGGGTCGTTTTAGGCGTCTTCAGATATGTGCTCACTACAGGAAGTGCTCACCATGGCTGAGGTCAGGGGGGCGGTGTGTGTGTAGGAGGCGGTGGGATGAGTGATGACTCCTCACTGACTGTAAATCAGCTGCTCTGTCTTGCTGTGGGAGTTCTCACTGTGTTTCTCCTCCACAGGATAACACCACCTGTCCCATCTGCAGAGTCAACCTGGCCGACGGAGACGCCGTCGCTCCCCCCGACCTCTGACCTTGTTTCTACTGTTTTCTATCGGAGCAGGCGGGTTTGTGTCTCCCTGAAGGACGACTCAGACTTTTTTTTTAACACTTTTATTTAAAGGTTTGGGTGCTCATGTGACTGCAGGAATAAAACAATAAAACCTCAGAGCTGTTTGTGTTTTCACTGCACAGTCTCTGCATCGCCCCGTGCTTCCTCAGGTAGCAGCGCGCCTCCTTTGAGGCCCTTCAGTCGAGGAGGACGGTTTGATTTGGTTTGTGGGTGTCAGCGTGACCTCCAGAGTTTACTTGGAGGTCAATAAATGAACTCTGTGTAAATGAAACATAAAAACTGGCCTTCAGAGAGAGCAGAACACCATCTCAGCTTCTTTCTGATGAAGTCGTGATTGCTTAGTTTGTGTTTTTGTGTGATTTGGTGCTTCAGTTGGTTAGTTTGAGTCCAAATGAGAAGATTCATCATCAAAATGCCACCAGAAAGTCCAGTTTTCTGTGAGGAGCTGATTTTCTTTCCCTGGTGGCTTTGAAGAGTGCGACATCTTTCTTAATGTGCGGATTCCACAGATCAGCTTTGTCAGCTGGTAAGCACATAATTTAACCATTAAGGTAGCAGAAAAAGGTGTTTTGTGTTCTCCATGGTTAGTGTGCACAATCAAAGTGCTTCACCTTTCAGCTGCTCCTTTAAGGTGTCTCCACAGTGATCATCTGCCTCCATCTCCCCCATCCCTCTGCATGTCCTCCTTCACTGCATCCATTAATCTTCTCTGAGGTCTTCCCCGTTCCGTCACCCCTCCTCTGCACGTCCAAACCGTCTCAGCCTGAGTTCCTGTCCATCCTGCTCACTGTGGATCGCTCAGTTATTCCTGCAGAGGAAGGACCCACTCTGTGCTTAAAGGGTCTGAGTTTCTGATTCTGAGGGGTGTTCCCTAACAGGCGATGCAGGAACAGTTTAAGCCAGTAGTGAGGAGACTCACCTAGCTCTAACTGCCTTCCTCTGATGGAACACTGCCTGAGTAGCCTTGCAGGAAATAAACAGGCCCCAGGGATCTGTTAAAGGCTACAGTAACCTGTAAGAACCATTGAAGAGACGTAACATTCACACGGTTTCCTTTACTGTTGCACTGTGAGTTTGACTTTAAATGCGAACAGGATATTTTATTTAAGCAGGTTAGCAGAAGCTGAGCAAAAGCTCAATCAAATAAGAAGAATCACATAAATCACCTGAATTTAGTCCTAACTAATGGACTCTATGCTAATGCTGGTTTCTGATATGATCTTGAGTGAGAGAGGTCCTCCTCTCCGGGCTCCCTGATGAAGTCCAGATGGGGAAACAGTGGCTCTGCACGAGGTCCTCCAGCACCTTTGAGACTTTAACCCAACACAGCAAGAATGAGAAAAAGCCAAAAATGATAATCCCAGTTCTTAAGTGGTTGGTAGGTGGTTAATCTCTGGTGCTTCCTGCTGAAAATTTTCAGTGAACTCCAAAATCCTTTTTTTTGGGAAACTTTATTTTTTTTATTTTACAACACAAACATCCAGCAGTCTGAGCTTACAATAAAAGAAAGGAGAAAAAAGGTGGTGGTGGTGGTGGTGGTGGTGGGGGGGTATACACATTCACTGCTTTGAAGCAGCTCTTTCATGTCCTTGCCACACTGACCTATCACCTCCTATCTTGCAGGTCACGGGGCACGTATTCCACTAGAGGTCGCCATGGCTTCATAAAACCACCATCATTGTTCTTTAATTTTGCACTAAGCCTCTAATGGCAATATCTTAAAGATTTCTTTGTACCACTGGGTTATAGTAGGAGGCTCTTCATTAATCCAGTTTAGAAGTACACATTAATGGGCTATGAATAGTAATTTACTTAAAAATATTGATCTGTTTTTATCCATAATTCTGTTTATAGGCGACAAACTCAGTAGAAACTGCCCCGAATCTTTACAGATCGTACACTATAAAATTGTACCCACTTCCTTTGTTGTACAACCCCAGAATTTTGATACTTTTGGACACTCCCAAAACAAATGGATATAAATACCAGCGGTTGATTTACACTTGAGACAAAATGAATCTCTGTTAGGATCCATTTTATTCTGAACCTGCTGCCTGTGAAGTATCTGAAACTGCATTTCTTTATGCTCATTACTAAGGAAGAGCAAGTGAGTTGATTGAATGTATTTGTAACAATGCCCAATGAACCCTTTTATAATCAACCAAAAACTTTTCCATTGGACCCAACTGAACTATGACTTGTGTTGTTTTGAGATATGAATGAATATAATATCTAATTTGTGGGTATGCAAAAATATTTCTGTGAAAGCTTATATTTATCTTTGACTTGTGAGAACGACAAAACCACACCATCAACAGGTAAGTCCTCTATCACTCTTATACCATCACAAACCATCTTTGGAACACACCACTTATGCTGCTACAGGCCTAGGCTGCTTGCTCATAGGGGCTCGTTTTGACTGTTGGGTTTCCTCTGTATTATTGTAGGGTCTTTACCTACAATATAAAGCACCTTGAGGCGACTGTTTGTTGTGATTTTGTGCTCTATAATTAAAACTGAATTGAAAATTGAATCCCCCGGGAAACGAGAGGAGGAACCTCAAACCTTCCTAACATGCATTTTATACTACATGCACCACTTTCCCCACTTCTCTCTCTCACTCCTGCTTTATGAGACACAAACACGCACATATTTATATAGCACCAATCACAACAGTCGCCTCAAGGTGCTTTATATTGTAGGTAGAGACCCTACAATAATTACAGAAAAACCCAACAGTCAAAATGACCCCCTATGAGCAAACACTTGGTGACAGTGGGAAGGAAAAACTCCCTTTTAACAGGAAGAAACCTCCAGCAGAACCAGGCTCAGGGAGGGGCAGTCATCTGCTGTGACCGACTGGCGCTGAGGGGAGAGAGACAGGACAAAAGATTTCTACCCAAGACTGGGTAGAGATGAGCTGGGGATCTCACACCTTTCAACACAGTGAAGATCTGAACATCTTCAGCTCGGCCTCCTGCCTTTGTGTCAGAGCCTCCGTCTCCAAACCATCACAGCAGGTCTCACTGCCATCCTGGAAACCTTCCCTTTCACTCTGACTGCTCTCCTTCTGTCACAGATCACACCTGAAACTCTTCTCCACTCACTCCACCCTGCCACACCCTCTTCTTCACCTCTCTTTGGATGGTTGCCCCCAGGTATTTAAACTTCTCCACTTTCACTCCCTCTGCTCCTTGCAGCTTCACCTTCCCACCTGTCTCTCAGGCCAGGGGGAGCACCCCCCAGGCCCGAACAGGGTCCCAAGACCACTACAGTGCCCAGAATCCCACCACCCAAGCGCCCATACCCCCCAGGCAGAACGGGTCAAGCACACAGCCCCCATCGGAAGATAATCTTACCCCGTGAATCCTAAAGAATGAAAAGCCCAATTAACTCATGCTGGGACCCCTTGGGTGATCAGCTGCTGTCTGCAAACGGGGGAGAAAGAAAACAACAAAACGCTCCTGTTCCTGTAGCTGCAACACAGATTAGAAAAGTTAATAATTCAAAACACACAACTGTTATCAAAAATGCCAGTAGTGATAATGTCAACCATACATTTTATTATAATAAAAGTAATATTAATGATAATAATAATGATACATCTAGTAATGTACACTAAGGTATTCGTTGACAGGCAAAAAAAAAAAATCAGGATTCTAGTTATATTTAAAGAGTTAATGAATGGAGACCATGTTTCAATAAAATGAATTATCCTGTTTTTTAGGGGCAGATACTCTTTCCATTGTTATGTGCTCAATCAGGAGATTAGCAGTTGAACGGTACTTGTCTTTCCAGTCTTTCCAGTTAACAAGTACTGTTTTCTTTGCAATGACTAAAGCTGTGAGTGTGACTTTAGCTCGCTTGGTCAGAAGATTGGTTGAAGTTATTTCACCTCGCAAACACAAGTGAGGAGATGATGGGATTCTGCAGCCCAAGACAGAGGAAAGTTTTTGTGTGACTTCAAGCCAGAAATTCTGGAGCGGTGAGCAGAGCCACAGTGCATGAAAGGAAGTGTCTGTAGTATTTTGAGTACACTGAGTACAAATCTGACTCTGAGAAGCCCATTTTATTCAACATATGCTGTGTGATGTAGGTTCTGTGCAAAACTTTGTATTGAATAAGTTGTAATTGTGCTTGTCGGAATCCTCCGTGACGCACTTGTCGTAATGTAGATCAATAAAACTCTCGAGTTCCTCCACGCTGTTGTCACACGTAGTGGTCGTTGTTTATTTGCTTGAGTTGAATATAGAGATTTAACTAGTCTAGTTCAGGATCTGATCTAGCTGCAGCCGCCGCAATTTTGATCTCACAGCATCTCCTCCTTCCTCTCTCCTAAAAAAATAACTCAGGTTAGATGTAATTTACTGATATTATTCAAATGAAAATAACTGACTTATGTGCGACCAACTCAGCTGTTTTGGGTAATTCCAACTATATCCAGTCAACTTGAAATTAATTAAGAAGTCAACATTGAGCT
>JAMQGT020002081.1:0-34171 GCA_024447675.2 Pterophyllum scalare | reverse complement strand
GTCATAGACTTGTGTCTTGTTCATTAGTTGATTGTTTCTAGTATTAGAACACTAGAAAAGGAAGCTGGGACTCATTCACAGGAAAACATAACTGATTATTTATGAGAGACAGTCAGATAAACATGTAACTCTGATGCAGTTCTTTACAATTGCCCAGCAATGGAAGAAAGACTTTTTCAAGAGACATTTTACCATCTTTTACCATTCAGTTTATTCTCTACTGTAATTCATTTCCTATGGGACATTTCCATTTCTAAATGAATATTGAGCAGCTAAATCTTAGCTGCTCAATATGTGTAAAGAGCTTTATGAAATCAAATCAACTGGTAAATATTGATAAAGCTTTAATATAGTAACTAAATAAGGACATTTGTACTGGAATATGTTTCGAGTATGATTTTGCAGTTAATATGCTTTGATATTTAGAATATTCTGTTGTGCTCAGATGCAGTCAGCATCAGCTAACGTGCAAACTCACTGATTCTGAAACTTTTATTACTTCTTTATAATCAGTTAGGAAAAGCTGCGTTTCAGAGGCACAACGATCCTTTAGATGCTGCTCTGCTCTACTTGGCCATGAAGAAGAAGGCTGTCCTGTGGGGACTCTTCAGGTTGGACATACTCTTTGAACACTCAACTATTTTGAATAGTGTTCAGAAGTTTTAGTGGATTTCTTACTAAAGCCGAATGGGATACCAAGCTATGTGACTTTGTTCTCCCAGGTCTCAGCATGATGAGAAGATGTCGACTCAGTTCTTCAAAAACAACTTCAGTGAAGCCGCTGGCGAAAGGCAGCTCTCAAAAATGCTTTTTCCCTACTGGGAAAGCAGCGCTTTGAACAGTCGGCTGCCTTCTTCCTATTGGCTGGTTCCCTCAAAGACGCCATAGAGGTTTGAATAACTTACATTTTTAATAGCACACAGACAACTTATTGCTGCTGTGTTTACTTCAATAATACATTTCTGTTTAACTTAGAGTGGCAATATACAGGCATAAAGGTGTCTGTCTGTCTCTGACAGTAATAGTGTAGAAATCTGTGCTGAGAATGTGGGATATTCTTCAGCCTTTAAATCACTAGTGAGAAGCCTAAATTATACTGATAAGATGTAGAGCAATAATACATAGTCTTTGTTGGCCTAGATTTTCCTCACCACACAGTCAAAATATTCAGATAGGCAGAGAAGGAAACAAGTGTGAACTTCTTTTTGTACCTTTCTAGAAGTCATTAACTTTTTGCACTTTATGGCTGCTTATATACACCTTTTTTTTTTTTTTTGTTTCACTGTTAACCCATCCCACTGTTTCATGGTGTGTAGGTGTTGATGGAGAAGATGGAGGATCTCCAGTTAGCTATGATAGTAGCGAGGCTGTATGAGGCTGATTTTGAGAATTCATCCACCTGCCAAGGCCTCCTTTATGAGAAGGTCTTGGGCTGCAACAGGGATGGGAGTGGTTACCACGGTTCCAGGTTGCACCCTGATCCATTCCTCCGCAGCATAGCTTACTGGATCATGAAGGACTACACACGAGCCTTGGACACACTATTGGAGCGAATCCCAAAAGAGGATGATGAGAACCCTGGTCAGTTGGTTGAAGACATTTTAGTCATTATTGCACAGAAAGACCCACTGAAACCAGTTTGCACTGCTTTAATTATGCAGCATTTTCAGCTTAAATCAATTTTAATCCTTTTTTTTTTTTTTTTGTCCCCATTTTTGTGCATCAGATGTGATGGTAAAGGCTTGCAACCCTGTGGTGTTTAGCTTCTATAACTACTTAAGGACGCACCCTTTGATCATTCGCCGCCACTTTGCAAATCCAGCAGGCACAGCAACAACTGTAGGCCTCACTGCTGAAAAGAGCAGCGCAGACGAGATCAACCTTATAGAGCGCAAACTGTTTTTCACTACTGCCAATGCACACTTCAAGGTGAGTGCATACTGATTAAAGCTATTTACTCCAGTCCAGTTCTTTTAAGAGAGTTGGGAATTGTTTTTTCTGCCTCTACCTTTATTACATTAGCTTTGTTCTCCAGCACTCTTTCAGCCCTGGAGTAAAGTGAGTCAGTTAAAATGTACAATGAGTAGTTGCTATTGTTGTATTTATATAACAGTAAGAACAAGAGTAACGGAAAAGTTAGTGCTAATATTGTCTATAACAAATTAAAGAACATTTTAGCCTAGAAAATTAAGTGCACTTTGTTGCCTGTGCAAATAACTGATGATCAGTTATTAATATCCAACTTCCTTCCTCAGAATAGCCAAAATGCACATTTTTGTCTTGCAGTTTAGCAGAGGTACAACAACCAGTCAGGCTGTTGTTGCTCCATGAAGACCTGCTAAATTTGCTCTCTTTCCATTCCCCTGAAAAGAAATGTAATGAGCGAGTGTTATAACAGGAAAGATTCGACTGGAATAAAAGCTATACTCGGAGGCTCTCAGACCTAACAGGGCTGTCAGGCCTGAGATCAGATAAATGTAGCATTAACCAAGCCAGAACGTAATTGACTCTGATATGAAACCTTAAATAAGCAGAACGAGGGAGCTAACATTTTGTATGACCCACTAGGGTCAGCGGCTTCATTTAGTTAGTGTATCAGCACTTGCTTTCACAGACTGGATGGGGGAAAAAAAATGTAAGCAGCCTTCTCCACATTTCTAGCTAAACAGAGCGATGCATAATGAAGCTGTTGCTTTGAGTTGGTAAATTTACTCGTAACCTACAATGTAGTTGAGGATTTTCTTCCTTTTCAACTTCAGCCTCAACCCAAAGTGATTAGGATTCAGATTTAGGTCTTGGTTGTCTCAGTTTTCTTCCATTTCTCTCATTTTATCCTTGTCTTACATTAAATGAGCGACTAACCTGTTGTCTTGGTGTAGGAAACTGTGCTTTAGTTCACTTATACACACGTCCTTAAAATAAACTTAAATAAAATTAACATTATAGTTTTAAGACATTAATCATTGCAGACAAAAAATTGACTTTAACAAAAATAATTGTAATTTATCATTTCCATCCCTGTGTATCTTTCTGGTAACCACAAAAGCATGCATGCAAAGATTTATATAACAAAAGTTCATATACATATTTTATAATCTTTGAATCTTGTAGGTGGGCTGCCCAGTTTTAGCTCTGGAAGTGCTCTCCAAGATCCCCAAAGTTTGCAAGAAGTCTGTCTCCTCGCCTCTTAGCAAGGCTTCATCCAAAGCCAATTTAAACACAAGCCAACCCTTGGAAAATGGCACACATGGAGGTTTGGACTGGGGCTCCCCAGCAGTACCTACACAGGCCTGGGGAGGAAATGATGGTGCTGGTGGGTTGGACTGGAGCCAGCCTATAAAGAAGGTGGAGGAAGATGAGCTGAAGCTGGACTGGGCAGATGACAAGGAAGAGGATGAGGAGGAGGATGATGATGATGGTCTAACCATGAAGAAACCAGAGCTTGAGACCAGAGCAGAGGAAGGCTTAGGAAAAGGTGGCTCCAAACTGCAAAGAGAGGACTCACAGGTAGCAGTAACATCTAGAATCTCCTCAAACAACTACAAAGATCTCAAATGTATTTTTGATTTTACTTATTTGGATTCAGCATGTCAAAGAAAACTGCCTTTTTCCTTTAAGTCACTCGCATGTATTTCAGGGCGAGTCGGAGGTGGACGTGATAGCAGAGCAGCTGAAGTTCCGTGCCTGTCTGAAGATCCTCATGACAGAGTTGCGTACGCTGGCGACAGGCTTTGAGGTGGATGGAGGGAAGCTCCGCTTTCAGCTCTACAACTGGCTGGAAAAGGAGATAGCAGCCATGCATAAAATCTGCAACTACAAGGTGGCCTTTCATCGTATTTGATGTAGTTTTAGGCAATTTTGAAAACAGTTACATGTTTTTAATGATGTTTTCCCTTCCTGGTTCTTTGATTATTCACCATAAATGTTTACGCACAGGTTGAAGGAAAGGAGGAAGAGTCAGAGGTGGAGCACTGGGGAGACCGTTCAACATCAGTGGACATATCAGATGACGCATTGGAGCGTACAGATGCCGGAGCCTATGAGCGTCATCAGATGGAGCGCCGGCGGCTTCAGGCCAAACAGCAGCACTCTGAGAGGCGCAAGGCGTGGCTGAGGAAGAACCAGGCCCTGCTCAGAGTGTTTCTGTCCTACTGCAGCCTTCATGGAGCCAAGGGAGGGGGAGTCACCTCTGTTCGCATGGAGCTTCTGTTCCTCCTGCAGGAGAGCCAGCAGGTCCACACATACATTTATACATATGTCATTGAATTGTCTTTGATTAATCCAAAGCAATTTACAGAGAAGATAAAATCACTTTTTGCCATCCTCCGTAGGAGACCACAGTGAAGCAACTGCAGTCCCCTCTGCCACTGCCTACTACACTGCCTCTGCTATCCGCTTACATCGCCCCCACCAAGACGGTCATAGCCAACCCGGTTCTCCATCTCGGCAACCACATACACGACATCCTCCACACAATCACACTCATGGAGGCCCCACCACATCCAGACATCATGGACGATCGGGTCAGTACTTTAAAAAATCAAACTTTAAGCAGGCCGACTTAATGTCTGGTTGTTCAGTTTGGTGCTGAATAATGAAATGTGGTGTTCATGTATTTTTAGGTGAATGCTCTGCACACACTAGCAGCTTCTCTGTCTGCTTGCATCTATCAAGCACTGTGTGATAGCCACAGCTACAGGTAAGTATGTGCAGTGCTGCAGTCTCTGCAAGATGTCCAGAAAACAAAAATGTCTTCACAACAACTTTGCGCTTAAAGTACACTGTCACTGCTGTTCATAGTTGAGTAATTTTGCTCTGTTGTACATGCATGTTTTGGACTGTTATGACTTATCCTTTTATCTTTCTGTTGCTTTGCAGCAGTCAAACAGAGGCCAACCAGTTCACAGGGATGGTTTACCAGGGCCTTCTGCTCAGTGAGAGGAAACGACTCCGTACAGAAAGCATTGAAGAACACATTACTCCCAACTCTGCTCCTGCACAGTGGCCAGGTAGCAAGACCTCTGTGTTTGCTAGCTAGTGGTGTTTCGGGGGTTGGTTTGAGTCTGACTGAAGACAGAAAATAGGATAAGAAGATGATATAGTTGATGATCAGACTCTTAATTAACACATTAACTCTAATTCATAGTTTTCACAAAATGAAATTTAAGTTAACTAGGATCATATTTGAGGATCCTCACAGATGCACAGGATGCGGAAAATAACTTGCTGTATGTGCGAACATCAGGGACATTATTTTGAGAAAAATCCAAATAGCAGGAGGAGAGAACGAGCAGAGCAAAGCAGGCAGTCTGTGTTTATGCAGAGAGGCAGATGGTGTTCTATAATAGGAGCTCTGGCCTCTGGGAAGGAAGTGGAAAGAAAGAGACTGATCACGCCATCATGAAAATGTTTCATAAGTGGGTTCTCGATGGTGCTGAGATGGTGTTTTTGTTTGCATGTGGAAGTTCTTCTTGTAAATTTGGGGGTTAATCTACTGCGCATTTATCATTTTGGATGCAATTCCCCTCCCTGCAGGTGTGTCGTCCCTGATTTCTCTGTTGACGTCTGCAAGGGATGAAGACCAGCCAAAGCTCAGTGTGCTCTTGTGTGAAGCTGTCGTGGCTGTTTATCTTTCACTGCTAATCCATGGCCTGGGCACTCACAGCAGCAATGAACTCTTCCGCCTGGCAGCACATCCCCTCAATAACCGCATGTGGGCCGCAGTCTTTGGAGGAGGGGCCAAAGTCATCATTAAGCCAAAGAGGCCTGATGCTTCACCAGGTAAAATTACTATTTTGTAGTTAACTATCTAATACCTCTTTTGTCTTCATCGTGTCTGTGTTTTTTTCTTGGTTTTCATTATTTGCCTTTTATCTCTTTTATTCAGCGGTTGAATTTGTCCTTTTTCCTCCCCTGTCTGTTATTTTTCTACAGCCTGACTTATCTCTGATCACTTGCACTTTCACTATAATCGCATAGATATTTACTTAGCCTTGTCCTGTTGATGCTCCTAAGATGCTGCTGCTGCTACTTGTGTGTAGTGTCTTGTGTGAGTGTGCCCTCTGCCCTGTGTCCCAGTGCCAGCTGATTTTGAGGCAGCCAGGCCAGAGGAGTCTCAAGAGACAGGAAGACCTGAGCAGAGCAACTCCGCCCCAAACCCCACTGTCGCCCCAAACCCCACTGTCACCCCTACTGAAACCCAGCGCCCTAAACGACCCCCTCCTCCCGTTTTAAGGGGCGAGGGGATGGGCACTGTGGTATCTGCAGCTAACACCAGCTGTGAGTAACTGGGCTGGTGGATTGCAGTGCTGGTTTGCAGGATTGAAGTGCATGGTAATTGTAAAGGTTTGCATTGTTGCAGATGCTTGACTGACCCACCCCTCTCTCATGCAGCTACTGCTGAATGAGCATTACAAACAACAAAGTCCCTAGTGCTATGAAGACATTTGTGTTATGAGACGCCAACAGCCGTGTGTGCGTGTGTTTGTGTGTGTGTGTATATTGCATTGCATTGCATGTACATGTTGTAATGTCCTCTGTGCTCATTTTATGTCACTGAAGCAACAGCTGGGCCAAGCAAGGAGTATTCAGAGGCCAAGGCTGAGCAGCCCTCTCAGACTATATCTGAATCTGAGACTAAACCAGGTACACTTTCAAAGATTTACTGTAGCACTCAGGTGAAAGATCTACTTGTGTGTTGTCTGGTTTGTAGAATAAAATGCAACCCCAGTTCTGAAAAATTTTGGGCGCTGTGTAAAATGTAGACACAAACAGAACGCAATGATTTGCGAATCTCATAAACCCATATTTTATTCACAATAGAACACAGAAACAATATCAGATGTTTAAACATGAAAAATATTAGGTCATTTTGAATTTACACCAGACATTAAAATTTGAGACAGTGGAACAAAAGTCTGGAAATCTAAATTGTACTAGAAGAAACAGCTGGATGAACATTTTGTAACTAATCAAGTTGAGTGGCAGCAGGTCAGTAACATGATTGTGTATAAAAAGAGCATCTTAGAGAGGTAGTGTCTCAGAAGTAAAGATGGGCAGAGGTTCACCACTCTGCAAAAAACTGTCTACAATTTGTGGAACATTTTGAGAATAATGTTCCTCGGTGTAAAATTGTGAAGCTTTTGAATGTCTCATTATCTACAGTAGATGATATCAGATGATTCAGAGAATCTGGAGAAATCCCTGTGCGCAAGCAACAAGGCCAGAAATCAATATCTGATGCCTGTGATCTTCCAGCCCTCAGGCAGGACTGCATTAAAATCATTTATGATGCTGTCATGGAACTGACTGCGTGTGCTCAGGAACACATCCAGAAATCACTCTCATAGTTCACTGTGCCATCCACCAGTGCAAGTTAAACCTCTGTCTGGATATTTGAACGTGATCCGGAAAGACCCGCTGCCTTCTCTGGGCCTGAGCTAATTTAAAATGAACTGAGACAAAGTGGAAACCTGTGCTGTGATCAGACAAATTGAAATTTGAAATTCTTTTTGAAAAATATGGCTGCCTCCAGACTAAAGAGGAAAAGGAAAAATATGGGTTTATGAGAACTGCAAATTGCTGCATTCTGTCTTTATTTACATTTTACACAGCATCCCAACTTTTTTAGAACTGGGGTTATATTTTGAAGTAATGCAGTTAGTGTACATCAGTAGTTTATACTTGAGGTAAATACTGCATTTCTTTTTCTTTTTTCTTTTTTTTTAATATAGATGGATAGATAGACTTATGTTAGCTCTTGTGTGACATCATTCAGTTGTTTGTCTGTCAGGGTTTTTTTAAAAAGATTTATTAAAATGAAGCCTTCCCTGAGTAGCTCTCGTGTGTCAGTCTGTTGACTGAAACTGACACTGTTCATCCATATTCATCAGGCCACAGTATAACGTGCTCACATCATATTTATGAGGGAGGAAGATAGGGGCTGACATTTAGACTCCACATCCCTGTAGAGCCTTAGGTATCTCTGAGCAAGGCCATGGGCCTTTTGAAGACCTCCTTTAGAGGACAGGCCATCTTAAATGCCAGCCTGTTGATGGGAATCTCTTGTTAAAATTGTCCTTTTGAGGGCTGCCGCAAACCTGCATGCATGTCACAGGCACACAGCTGATGCCTACATGTCACATTCTGATTAACTCATTTTAAGCTTAACATATTATAGTTGCCAATCTCATCATGTTTGCCTCTCAAGTGCTGTGGATATGAGAAAATGCTTAGCACATGACTGCTGAACAAATTTGCCATTTGTTTGATGTGTCTTTGTGCCCACGCTGAAATATTCACTTATGTAATGGACTGTGGAGTATCTGTGTGTCTAACTGCACTGTCTACTCTGGTTTGTGTCTTGTCTTGTTTTGTCTGGTGCGATGCCAGAGATAGTCATCCTGGATAATGGTGCAGGTTTGTGTACTAGCGAGTGTTTCTTGCTCTGTGCTTACATCCTAAACGTGTGCGTTTTGTGCCTTTTTTTTTAAATATATATATATCTTTTCTAAAGTGAATGGTTTTTCATTTATGACTCTGAAGTTAGGTGCAGACAGGAAGCTCTTTTCTCAGGTATTCTTTGCTTTGTGTAGGATGTGGATGCAGTACTTTTCCTCTGACCTTTTTTTCTTTCTACCTTCTTTTGGATTTAAAGTGATGCTGAGTCTCAGCTCATCTTCAGACTTTGTTTAGAACTGCATCACACTGCAGGCCCCTGCTGATTTACCTTTTCAAAATGTTCTGTTTTAAATGTATCATTTCTTCATTCTTCTGCTACAGTGGCTCCCCCCAGCCCCCAGCAGAGGATGTGGACCGAATACAGACGTAGATTCAACATGAGGATGCTGGTTCCTGGACGCCCTGTAAAGGAGACTCCTGCCACCCCACCTCCTGTTCCTGCTGAGAGACCCGCCTACAGGGAGAAGTTCATTCCCCCAGAGCTGAGCATGTGGGACTATTTTGTGGCCAAAGTAAGGCATTGGCTGTACTGGCTACTTGAATCTTTGATTCAGTCTTGAGGTTGTTAAAATTGATTAATATTTCTTTTTTTCTCTTTTTCTTTTTTCTTCTGTCCACTGATCATTTCCTCCCTCTCAGCCTTTCCTGCCGCTCTCAGACAGCAATGCGCTGTATGACTCAGATGAAAGCGGCACTGAGGATGACGAA
Source organism: Pterophyllum scalare (assembly GCA_024447675.2). Classification (NCBI taxonomy): domain Eukaryota; kingdom Metazoa; phylum Chordata; class Actinopteri; order Cichliformes; family Cichlidae; genus Pterophyllum; species Pterophyllum scalare. Next base: position 25,003 of record JAMQGT020002081.1, on the reverse strand, counting down.
GATGATGATGACGCCTTTCTTTCTGACACACAGATGACTGAGCACTCTGACCCCAACTCTTACAGGTACAGCCAGCATTCCCTTTTTTCCTGACAGATTTGCAAACTGTGGTTCATATTTAAATTTTTGTGCATATCTATGGGTTACGTAGCTGGGCTCTGATCCGCCTGGTCATGGTGAAACTGGCTTATCACAATGTCAAGAACTTCATCCCTCTTACTGGCCTAGACTTCACAGGTACGTGCTCACCAAAACACTGGTCCTAAGCACCTCCTTAAATGTAAAAGATTAAATTTTTATGAAGTTGCATGAAAACATTTTTAGAACATTTCAACAATAATTTATTGAAGATATGGCATCCACAGATAAAAGCTTCATAGAGTTTTGCTTCTGACTGTATAAAATATTAAATATTTGTATTTGTTTCACAGAGCTGCCAGTCACATCCCCCCTTAGCAATGCTGTCTTGAAGACTTTAGAGAACTGGGAACAGCTTCTGCTGGAGCGAATGAATAAGTTTGATGGCCCGCCTCCCAACTACATCAACACTTACCCTACTGACCTCAGCACAGGAGGTGGCCCTGCAATACTGCGACACAAGGCTATGCTGGAGCCAGACAACACGCCCTTCAAGTGAGCATTAAATTGTCTCTATATAATTTTTCACTTTGTATTCACAGCAAATGAATAGAGAAAGCCTCTTTATATAATACATTTAACCGACTAGTATTTCTAGTAAAGCACATCCCTAGTTTAGACATGACTTACATTTATGTATCATGTAAGTTTTCAGTAAGGTTAACTCACTTGCATTAAGTGACATAATTGCATATTGGTTTACCTGCTGTCACAGGTTACTGTAATAACCGTAACTTAAACAGCACATGTTAATATTGAGCGTTTGTTAAAACTGAATGCATCCTGATGTAAAAGCAAAATAATGAATCTTTAATCTGTGGTCTCTCTTTCTTGCACATGTTCCTGATTCACAGGATTGAATATGACACCTTAATCTTGTGTTTGGTCATGCGGTTTAAACAAAAACAAACTTAGGACTCCTCGCTAGATTGCTGTTTGTGATCACCTAATTTGTGTCCACATTTTTTTTTCTTCTTCTTCCAGGACAAAGAACCACCAGTCCTTTCCAGCTCGGCGTCTGTGGCATTTCCTGGTCAAACAGGAAGTTCTTCAGGAGACGTTGATCCGCTATATCTTCACAAAGAAAAGGAAGCAGAGCGAGGTCAGCAGACCACATTTAAAAGGATTTTTTTTTTCTTGCATGAATTAAGTTTATAGTTTCTTTCATGATTTTTAATTATTTGAATGTCACATTAGTTAACATTCACATTGTGTTTTTTATTTTTAGATTATTTTATCCTCATCCTCTGAATGTACCACAGTACAATCATGGAAACCATGTTATTCGACGTGGATGTGGTTACATTAGGCCATGATAGGATACACATAAGGACACGACACCTATAAAGATTTATGATACGTGTGTAGGCATTAAATCACTGGCCTGGAGAAGTGTCATGTCAAAGCAATTTTTTACAAAGATAACATTTTATATGCATTTAACTTCAGCTCTTAGTAAACAGCATGTCTACAGTAGGTTACCCATAAGAATGGAAAGAGTATCCAGATGCTACGTAGTCCAGATAATGTTGAGTCTTTTAGTTGGAAATGGTCATTTGTTTCCATATCTAATTTACATGTCTGTGGGTGATTTTGAAACCCAGATCTTCGACATGGAGCTAAATTCATCACTCAACTGGTTTTTTTTTTTGTTTGTTTGTTTTTGTTTTTAAAAAAAACAAAGCACTTAGTGAGCATTTTTATCACTATTACTATTTTTATTATCTTTGCTTTGACTCCTTGAGCATGTAATCAAGTAAAGGAGAGTTCACTGCCTTCTGTGATGTCTGGATCTATTCTGTGTAATGCAGTCACTTTTATGACAGACTGCTCATCCAAGCTTAGAAAAAACTCCTCAATTACCATCTGCTTAGTTAAGAATTAAAAACAGTTTTAACTAATAGGAATAACATTATTTCAGATTCAGCTGTAACAGTCAGATCCACTGTTCATAACTCCATACCTACTGCAACATTACCTACTGAATTACTCATATTTTATCACCAAGTTTACAAGATCCTGTCAGCTTTGTTCATTTTTCTTTTAATTTCATGATTTATTTTTTTTTCCTGTTTGTGCATGTGTTTTGTGTCGTGCTGTGTTGGTGTGTCCTGTGTCTATATTGCCTCTGTGTGTGTTGTGTAGTCTGTAGAGAACCATACGGACCGTATAAGCCCACACTGCAAAGCAGGAGCTAGCAGTTCCTATAAGGTAGTATCATTTACTGTACCAGTCCAGGCCCTGGCTCTGTCTGTCTGTCCGTCTGTCTGTCTGGGAGAGTCATAGCAAAGCCAAGCTTGAAGGAGCAAGTGCATTAAACATTAAAAGAAATCTTGCACCAGTTGCACAGGGTTTGGTTTGCAGTTTGTTTGAGATGCCACCACACTGGGTGAAGCACTGCATGTCTCCTCTCCAGCTTGGTCTGATAGTGACTGTTCCGGTAAATTATAAAAAAAAATTCTTTTCTTTTTTTTTTTTTTTTTTTTGAGCATAAAATCTACTCGAAGCGCTACCGTTTAGATCTAATATCTAATCTTTTCCTCTCACTGGGACACTTACATGTATCCACTCACATAAGCTCACATCCAAACCCTGTCAATAACTCGTCTCCCTGTGTAGCTCACTCCTTTCTCCTTTCTAGCTGGACTGATTCTGCTGGACTCAAAAGCAAGACTTAAGAGAGAGATGGCACATGTGTTAAACCTACTAACTTGCATGCTCACTGTCAGGGTGTGGTGGAGAGGCTTGCTAACTGTGGGGGGTGTCAGCCCTGAAGCTCAGCAGTCAATATTTAATGATGTATGTGTACATTATCCTGTGATTACTCCTTTCTCCTTTTTGGTGGGACTCTGTATTACTCGACCTTTACATGAAAAGCAACTTGATGGCCCAAAGTGAGTGTCCACCAAGTATAGTTATTTTCTGTCTTCATCCTACTAGAAGGAAATAAAATTGAAGCACATTTATAGAACACAGGCTTCTTACCTTTTAATCTTGGAACATTTTTGCTCATTGACCCCGGAGAGCCCTATTTTAACGTCACTTTCTTCAGCTTTGATGTTTTGCTTTTTTTCTTGGCTTTTCCAGGTGGAGGCTGATCTGGGCTACCCAGGAGGAAAGGCTAAAATCATCCACAAGGAGTCTGATATAATTATGGCATTTGCCATCAATAAGGTCAGTTGTGGGTATTACCATTAGTAAAATACTGGGGAGGACTTGTAGTGCATACTTATCTGGATGCTTCCTGAAATGCCTAAGTACTTTGGTGTTAAGTACACTGTAAATGCATTATTAAAGTCATATTGTATGAAGGTTTCTAGAAACCCTCTTCTAATCAGCAAATACAAGTCAGTTGCTTTCTAGGAAGTCAGAAGTTAGTGCCAGGTGTTGTCTCACCTGGTCCTCCATGCGTTCTTACTTTCCTAGGCTAACTCTAATGAAATAGTCTTGGCTTCCACTCATGATGTCCAAGAAGTGGATGTGTCTACTCTGGTGGCTGTCCAGCCTTACACCTGGATTGGGGATGACTTTGACAAGGAGTCCCGCAGGTCAGAATCACAGCAGATCGTAGATATAATTTCCTGTCATTTCAGACAGTTTCTAATCTCAACTGCACAGTCCCTGTCACCTCTCAAGATCCCTGTTAAATGATGGCTTCTTTTTGTTTTGTTTGTTTTTACAGCTCTGATGACGTAGATCACCGTTCTTCACACACCAATATTGCCCAGGCTAGCTCTGTCCCCTTTGCACCACCGCAGATGCCGGTCTCTGCATCCATGCCATGGCTCGGGAGTGGTCAGACCAGTATGGGAGCCAGTGTGGTACGAGATTCTGCACTACAAATCCACACAGTTGTATTACAGAAATCCAGTTAAACCAGGCAGCAATACATATGCAGTGCGTAGTGATAGCCAGTAGGGGGGATTAAGTTCTGTTTCAGAGCTTATAGAAGCAGTAGTATGACTCTGCAGTCTTTCCATTTCATAACATTTACATTTATTTTTACAAAATGAAAACATTTAATTCAAAACTTTCGATTCTGGGCTAAAAGGCAGTTTGCTGTATGTGATTTTATAAGCAGTATGCAGGCTAGATTCAGGCAAAGTTAGTTTTATATTGTTATCACTGCCAAGCCATGCCGACTAAACAGCTGGCCTGCTGAGTCTGTAGATGCTGATACAGACTGGGAGTGTGTCACACAGATATCAGAAGCTCTTGCAGCCGGCTGGCCAAGGTACAGATTTGCGTCAGACTAACACACAGACAGGGTTCTCCATGTCCCAGCCACGTTGATAAATGTTTAGTGTGATACACTAAGTAGGACAAGACAGAGGGTATGATAGAGGTTCAAAAGATTGTCGAAGGGGTTTTCTTAAGTGTGTGTGGGGAGGGGGGGATCTTTTAGTTCAGACATTTTATATCTGATGCATGCAGGACTGTAACTCTAACTGTTGTCATAACAGAAGTTTTCTTAAATTGCGTAGGCTAGCTCACACGGGGATATGCAGGCCTAAACCCTGGAAAAGGGTTCAGCTTGTTTGCATGTGAAATACTTTGCAGATGTAGTTGACGATAAAGAATTGAGCAAAGTGCGGGGATGAGTTTAACTTTGAATCAGGCTCAAAGCTCTGAATACTGATGTAATCAGAGGAAATTTGATTAATGTTGGATGTGTGTAATTCAGAATATTCACACTTAAGTCTTTCAAATATGTTGAACACCTGAGGGAGTGCCATGTGTGTCTGAGAAAAATCTTTGGAAAAATGAGTTGAATCAAACTCCTGCACAATTGTCTAGCTTACATACACATGGAAGGACATCCCATCATCCAATCAGAGTGGTGCTTGGATTAGTCTAAGGCCCCAGGCCTAGAGGCCGCTTGGCGACTGCATGCCAGCCACTGGTCATTAGGGACAAATGAGACTTCCCTAACTGGTTGGCGAGTGGTTGCTGGCAGTTACTGTGAAATCTTTTGCTTAAACCCCATTCACATAGCCCTAGAGACTAGTCAGGGGAAAACAGGTGTTCCCCCACCAGTTGGAGAGTGGTGTGGTAGGTTGCTTGCTGTTGCTTTTGGTCACACAGAAATATATGGTACTGCACCAGAAACCTCTTTGTGATCGCTTTGGTTGTTAGGACAATGCTGCGGTCGCACATGGTTTGTATGGAAGACATGACTTGTCTGCAAACACTTGCCAACTGCTCACTAAGCAGTAGTGAAACTGTGAAGAGTGGGACACAAACAGGAAGCAGAGACCACTCAGTTTGCCAGTCTGTCGTCAACCAGTCTCTAGGCTTATGTAACTGAGGCCTAAAGTTTTTAGATTATTTGCTTGCCCGCTGAATTATAATTCAAGTTCGTTACAAGATTAAATGTATATTTCTATTAATGTCTCTCAGATTATGAAGAGGAATCTCAACAATGTCAAGAGAATGACATCCCATCCCATATATCAGTACTGTAAGTGCTAATTTGAGAGGATTTACCAGCATACATTTTTTTGACATGTATAACTAAATAATCTACTTTCTCCTATGAATTCAGTGTTCTTCTCCCACCATCCCCCACCCCCCTTTCTTTTTCCCCATTTGTATATGTGTGTGTGCCTGTGTGTCAGACATGACTGGGGCTCAGGATGGTAGTGTGAGAATGTTTGAATGGAACAGACCTCAGCAGCTTATTTGCTTCAGACAAGCAGGCAATGCTCGAGTCACCCGGCTCTATTTCAACTCCCAGGGCAATAAGGTACACACACACACACACACACACACACACACACACACACACACACACACACACACACACACACACACACACACAGTAGTGACTGTGTTTTATCGGTATGCTTTGATTGTTCTAATTGCTCTGAAACCTTCTTGTAGTGTGGAGTTGCTGATGGAGAGGGCTTCCTGAGTCTCTGGCAGGTTAACCAGACATCCTCCAACCCCAAACCCTACCTGGTGAGGTTATGTCCCGCCTCCTCACCTCCTTATTTACCATCCCAGTACACACGCAGCACGAATCAAATCAGTAAAATTAAAATGTGTATGATAATGATTGCTCTTATTATCCTGTTGCCAGAGTTGGCAGTGCCACACTAAGACCTGTGGTGATTTCGCTTTCATCACGTCCTCCAGTCTCATCGCCACAGCTGGACAGTCTAATGATAATAGGTCAGTATTTGGGCTGCTAATCAAACCCTGCTCTGTTTCTGTTTATCAGCCGCCTAATATTCATTTTGGTTTATGTTGTTCATAGAAATGTTTGCCTTTGGGACACTCTGGTTTCACCTAGCAATACTATGGTCCATGGTGAGAAATCCAAATGTATTCCTCTACATTAGTTTCAACAAAATTATTTTTCCCTCTAAATTCTCAAGTTAATCCACTTTTACTTCCCACCTACCCCTTCAGCTTTTCCCTGCCATGAGAACGGGGCCACTGTGCTTCAGTATGCTCCGAAACAGCAACTGCTGATCACTGGAGGCAGAAAGGGCTTTGTGTGTGTGTTTGACATCCGCCAGCGGCAGCTGCTCCACACTTTCCAGGCCCATGACTCAGCCATCAAGGCCCTCACATTGGATCCCTTTGAGGACTTCTTCGTCACTGGCTCTGCAGAGGGCAACATGAAGGTGACGCATGCTCTGTCTCTCACTCACTGCTCTGCCAATGCACGGTCACACTTAGACTGTGTGCTGAGGAATAATATCCTATTCTATCCTATTTTGGCAGGGAATTTTTTATTTATTTTATTTTTTTTGGACTGTCAGTTGTAGTAATGTGTGATGTCCAAATCAAACACCCATTATATTGATCATGATGTCATCAAACTTAAGGTGTGTGTGTCTGTGTGTGTTTAGATAGATATACACATAATTATTTAGCATTAAAAGTAATAATTCTTTCTAATTCTGCCTAACTCAGTTCCATAAACAGGAGGAAATAACCCTAACGCAAATCGATATTGGCTGCAGCCCTCTAGCCTTTAAACAGCTCCTTTGTCCCCGACTTTCTGTTTGTCAGATTCCTTCAAAGCATTTTGGAGAACTTGCCAGAGTTCTTTTCCTTTTCACTGTCCCAGATTCTTTTATCTTTTATTGTAAACCCAGACCGATTTGATGATTAGGCCTCTGTGGGTGCCATACTGTCTGCTGCAGGAATCCTTGTTCTTCTTGTCACTAAAATAGTTCATTATGACTTTGGCAGTACTAACACACTAACAGTACTGTATATTAGATACACAAATCTGGGGTTAAGTCAAAGTAGGATTTATGATCGACAGTCTTTTATTGTTATTATTAAGTCTACTGTCTATATTCTTAAAGAATTAGCTGATAAAATGAAAGTTGTCATAATTTCAAAGAGTCCAAATGGGTGTTTTCATCATCAAAGGCCTCAGTCACACAGGCCTAGAGAAAGGTTGATGACCCGTTGGCAACCTAAGGTCGATCAAAAAATCAGTACTGCTGAAATCAGTACCGGACAGCGTACACTGGATACAATGTATTTTGTATAGGACATGTTTCAAGCTCTGTTCCATGGGAATAAAGGCATGTAAATCCCATGCAATGATCCCAAACTTCAAAATTTCCCATGTCTCCAAACTTAAACAGATCAGCTTTAACTGAAATACAAATGTCAAACAAGCGATATCTCCAGCCAAATTAAATGTTTGTTTTTTACCTTCAATTTCATAATAAAGTTGGTCTTGAATTTAAAAAAAAAGGGGGGGGGTCTTAAATCTAAGTTTTCTCCATAGAAACCCTGGAAAAGAAACTAATCATATGTTCTGTTCTCTCTCACGTCCCTTCATATCCAGGTTTGGAAGCTAGCTGGCCACGGGCTCATGCACGCTTTTAGCAATGAGCATGCCAAGCAGTCCATTTTCCGCAACATTGGTGCCGGGGTCATGAAGGTGGAGACACTACCTGGCAACCGAATTTTCACCTGTGGAGCAGACGGCACTCTAAAGATGAGGGTCCTCCCCGACCGCTACAATATCCCCAGCAGCTTGGTTGACGCCCTGTAATGCCTTTTCCAATTCTGAGGGTCCAAAGAGGAAAGAGACAGAAGGGGGGGGACACTCTTAATAGTCTCACTGATGGGGGAAGCGTTAGTCAAAAGATTACCACACTTTTGGCATCTTTCAGCATGAACGATGTTCATGAGTTTACTGTTGATCATGACATATTGTAACAGAGCTGCAAACCTTTTTGTTTTGTTTTTTTTTTCCCCAAAGGCTGAAAACAGTTACAAGCAAACGGTATCGTACTTGATTTTAAAACTAGTTTTATTGTAATTTTATCAAAGAATCTCTACTCTTAGAGTGTGTCCATAGGGAAGCTATGCATGTCCTGTTCTCGTTATGCGGTGCAATCACAGGTCTATTGATAGTGCTCTGTAAAAGTGCTAAAGCAAAAATTTTAAAAGTGTGTAACTGTCGTCATTTTGTGCCCACAGCTGAAATCTCTTAGCATCTACTGTAACCAGCACTGTGGTTTGTTATTAAGTCAGTGGTTTCCAGTGTGAATCGAGTTGTTGGAATCTGCATTTTGTTTCAATGGTTTTTGCCCCCCCCCCCCGCCTCTTTTGCCCAGCTTTCTTAGCCCTATGAAAGAGATGATGGTGCATTGCTCCTGTCTGTATCCCCCTTTTCCACTGGCTGCCCATCACTCACTCAGCCTATAACGGTTTGGGTTCAGCCCGCTCCAGCTTGCCCCCACCCCCCACCCCCGGTGCGTGCGTGTTCACTCTGCCGTGTCTGCCATCTGTACGTCTGCCCGCCCACCTGCCCTCAAATGCCTGTTTGTGCGGCAGACTCACTGCTAGAACATTCCTGTTTGGAAGATGATGTGTTTTGCTCCTGTGACTGTGATTTCAGTGTTTCCATCTGTCTGGTACAAAGCTACAGATCCACCCACCCACACACCCAGAGCAGAAACACAAAGGTTCACTTCTGGTTTTATCACAAAGATTTTTTTCCTCTTTTTCTTTTTTTTTTTTTTTTTAAATTGAGTTGATTTTATTATTTAAATTATTTATGTTTGTGTTCATTTGGTTTACCATTCCTTTGTGAAACCATTTAACTTATTGCCTTTTATTTTAGGAATGTAAGGGGTTTAACTGTATCTGACTGGGAGATGTGCAACAGTCTACTGTTTGTAAGTCTATGTTACCTCACTAGTTGTTTTTACTGTTTCATCCATAAGGAATAGATATTTGCACTCAAATTCTGGAGACACTAAACGTTTATTTCCAATAAATAGGTTATTAAAGAGGAAACTGTTATATACAAATGAATGTCTGGCTTTATTTGGCCTACTAGTAAAACGTTTGAAATAGTTTTATTATATAAATTATATAAATATAAATATATATATGAACTATCACAACAACCTTGTACAAACATGAAGGCATTCCTTTATTTTTGGTTTGTATCATACCAGTTGGATTAGTTGTAACTTTTGTTAAGTGTATGTATGGTATTTATTAAAGAGATTTGTGTTTCTCTCTCTCTCTGCCCTCTATGTGTACTGTATGCATCTTAAGTGTTTTACCAATGGTCCCACTGGTGTTGTGTGTGTGTGTGTGTGTGTGCAACAATGCAAAAGAAGCCATTATTATGGATCGAGGCTTATTAGGGCACATGAGCCTAAAGGTATGTGAGAGAGCAGGTCACGGTCAGTTTCATCTTTGTAAAGTGAATACATTTTTTTTATTTCATCAGGGTGATTTGGCGCTGTTGTGTTTTAATTGTCTTCTATCCGGAGGATTAAGCAGCCAGGGGGCCGCCTTCCTTTATAAATACAGCTGGATTGTGTATATGTACAGAAAAGTGGGGGGAGGGGGGGTGTCACTAGTACGTCTATATAAAAATCCATCAAAGGTGACCATCATGCAAATGCAATAAAGTCTGATAACACAAATCACCAGAAAAGTTATGGATTTGTTTTGAATAAACTGTCAACTGATACAGAATAGGTTTTCACACCATTAGTAAATCTTTCTGAAAGCTTGATATAAATGCAGCACTTGTTTAACCAAAAATAGGTGTCCTTTAGTGACGGTTTAACAGTCAATTACAATTTAATGTGACACGAAAGTAACACAGGACGATAAATCAGTGGCACATGCAGTGTGTCGCTCTTGCGTTATCAGCTTCTTGATGCAGTGAACAGCTGGTAGTCTGCAGGCATTTTGTTCTCAGTATTTGCAGCACAGTCATGTCTGTGTGTCGTGTTTGGACAGCATGTTTTTCACTCATCGGTGATGAAGCAGACCACATAGAGCTTGATGTAGCTGTGGTCCCAAACGTACAGGTGTCTGTCCTTTGGGCTATAAGAGAGCATTGCCAGTACTCCACCAGCAGACCTCAAGTCAAAGGTCACATTGACTGGCTTTCCCTTCAGCAGATCAAACGCAAAGGTGACTCTGGTGTCCTTGGTGTCAGTGACATACAGGACACCACAGGCAATGAAGGCGTTGCCGGCTTTGGTGCGAGGATAGGTGGTGTTTATGTAGGATGTGATGGAGAAGGTCTTCTGGTCCAGCTGGGCCACCGTGATGCTCTCATCTACACTGGATGCAAAGATCAGCCACAGGCCGTTCTCATCTACTGCCAACTTGAAGTAGGTCTTAGAGTTATGGAGCAGATAGGCGAGTTTGTGGTACAAAGAGTTTTCTATAGTGAGAGTCTGAAGTCTTTTAGTGCTGAAGTCATATCTGTGAACACACAAGCAGCAAGCTGTTAACTGAAGGACGTGGAACTCTCAGGGAATCACCTGAGTGTGCATCACGTGGGTTAACGGCTTACCTGGCAATGCTTGGAGTCCCAGCAACATGATAATAGAAGGAACCATTGTGAATGGCGTGGCCGCAGCCTTGGTAGAACTTTCTAACGTCCACACTGTCACCGCTGCTGTTCTGGAAGGAGGAAATGCTTTTATACTCCTTCACCACACGACCTGGAGAAGAGCAAGCGGATATTTACCGCTGGAAACTGTGAAGCTTATAAAAGTAGAGACGGAGCGTATCTGCGTAAATTTTGTAACCAGCCTACCAGAAAAGTGTTCCGCCACCCACACTCGCTCATCGTTCAGATGAGCGGTGTCTTTCATCCATGTGCCAAATGTGGTTTCCATCTTTGTCACATTTCTGAGGTTGATCAGAGACTTAATCAGGCACTCTGAGGGAAAAACCACAAAACCGAAGGTTTTCTCACACATCACATATTGTACGTGAAGACACACACAGAGTATCTGAAAACATACCGTTCTTGGCAGGCTTCCTGTGTAGTTTTGCAGACTCCATTACAGGTGAGGTTTCATCATTTGGCACTGCGTGCAGCAGCCCTGTTAAAAACCATTTCATCCTGTTTTAGTCGCATTCACACACCATGTACCACACAAAACAGTCTGACTACAAGGTCTGTGGACTAGCTTCTCAGGAGGGTTCAATTTATGTCAGACACTTTATGAGGGTCTAATTAATTGTGAAATTTGAAAATTCTTCCTGAGATTTTTGATTGCGTTGAAAGATGAGGTTCTTTTGTCAACAACTGTTTCCGATGTTAGGAATATCACCTGCAAAGCAGGACTGATCTCTCACCCAGATTATGAGCAGCTTGGAGGTGGGCTCTGTGGTGCCTTGTTCTGGGAGGCCCCTGAGGACCAGGGGGGCCAGGAGGACCCATAGGCCCAGGAGGTCCTGGAGGACCAGGAGGACCTGTACAAATAGAATATCTAAATGTTTTCCATTTAAAAGCAGGTTTATTTAGTCTTGCAGGTGTGGGCATTTTCTGTTCCTTTTCATCCTGTCATCTCAGATGCAAAACTATTCAAGTCAGTAAAGTTCTACTTGCCCTCAATAATGACATCATTGGATGGTTGGGACTTCTCTCCGGGTGGTCCGGGCTCTCCTGGCTCTCCTTTTTTCTCCTGGATCTCCTTTTTCTCCTGGTTCTCCTTTCTCTCCTGTGGAGAACATCATGCAAAATAGCTAAAAGATTTTACTCATAACCTCAATGCACTTTGCCCCATTGTTAAAATGAATTATCCCATTGAATTGCCAGTGTGAATCATGCCATCCACTGTGGAGGAGAGCAGAGTGAAGTGGGAGAATACTGGAAGACAGTTTTCCAGTTCATTCAACTGAAGCCCAAAACCACAGAGATGAATAATACTGGCTGAGAACACAAAAGAATGAAAGCTGTTTGAAGCAATTCACTCATTCATGAATTAAAAATAGAATCCACTGTGAATAAAATCTGCTCTCACTGTAACACATGGACAGGATTTTAAGTGCCTATTTTGGTATTTTCACCTGCAGGTTATACTCAACCTTTTGAATTTTACATTGTACCAATAGGTCTTTGCTAAAATGGCCATAATTGCCTGAGGCATTAATAAAGATGAATGGTGAGTGAAAACAGAATAGAGAGTCACTAACTCCTTACCTTTTTTTCCTCTTTTCCCATCGGCCCCAGGCAGCCCATTCAGTCCTGGGATGCCATCAGTCCCATTGTATCCAGGCAAGCCATCTGCACCAGGCAAACCTAAAGTAACACAACAAATCTTCACCGTGGTCTGAATGAATTTTTTTTTTTTTTAAAAAGGGCTCAACAAGGATATGGGTCACTAAACCAGAAAGGAGACATAGCCTACAGTAGGGCTAGGTTTTAAATTTGGATTCAGATTTATGGGTTCACTTACCCGGTGGACCTGGAGGGCCTACAAATAAAAGTTTAGAAATGTTAGAGAATTAAAAAGCAGTACTCTGGACACAGAATACGTGATTTATATGAGCAAAACATACCAGCTATGCAGACTCCCTTGGTGCTGTTGCAAATGTCAATCAACACTTTGATCTGAATTTTTTTTTTAAAAAGAAAAAGAAAAATGAAACAGAAAAATTATTATGCTGTTATGCATTACATTTTAGCAGCATCCATTATATAAAGCTACAATGAACCATTATAAAATATGCCATTAAAAGTAAAAGCCCTGCATCATTTGCCCATCACTTAAAGGCTATCTGTGTAGATTTCAGAAACCCCACTGATGTTTATGACATCAGTGGCCATTAAGTAAACTGCATTTAACATCTTATTAACTGCATGGTGCTCACACTCAGTGGGCATGAGTCAGCATCCAGTCCAGAACAGGGACATGACATACGTGTGAAACTGACTGACCGGCATCATTTTGGTAGATGAGAAGTGTAAACTAATACTGTTCTTATAATCTGAGTATTAACTACCATACGTTTGATTCTCCAGAGCTGGCACAGTGCTGAAGCAATGCGTGGAGATGAAAGGCTTGTTAATGCTGAGGTTTAAGTTGCATTCCTGCTTAGCGCGACAGGCTTCACTTTATGAAACATCTCTCTTTTTGTAGGTAGAATTTTGACTGTGTTTTGAAGTGTTGCGCTGCAAGCTGCCATTAGCAAGCTCCATCTCTGAGCTAACACTGACTGCTGCACACTGTTGGCACTGTAGGGAAGTGGGCAAGAGCCACTGAGGCAAGGTACTCTAAAGGGAGATTAAATGTCACTGCCTTTGGATTTTTGGGGCTTGGATTTTTTGGGATTTCTGTAGTCCAAAGGCTATTGACCAGTCACGTTTGTCCAGGCTTTGGCTGCAAGCAGGTAAAGAATTGATGTTGAGAGCGAAAGGGGACTGCTTTGGTCAAAACGCAATCTCAAAACCAGATCTGCCATTGTCACATGGTGGAATTCGTGGCCCTAACATCATTCATTATCCATTATCTTAAAATCCACGGGCTACACATCAAGCCCCAAAACCTTTGATGTTACCCCCTGAGGCATCAGATGATAGATAATGGCTTTCCCAGACTGTTTACAGAGAAATCAGACTGTTATAGGCAACTGAGAAAGTCTTTTCTTTTTTTAAAGTTACATTAAAATTCATTACACTGCAAAAAAATATTTGGTTCACATTCTTTCCTAAAGTGCTTTAAGTTATTATGTAAAAAAGTGTCCACTGAAGAATGCTTAAGATATCTAAATAATTATATCTCAGGATTATTATTATTATTATAATCATTATTAAATGAAACAGACACTTAATTTGTGGCAGCGAATACAGTAAATCATATTTAATAAGCTGAGCGTGATTAGAATGCAGACTCTCGATATGGAAAATGATTATAGTTTTCCTCTGAGATGTAGTGGAGTAGTATAAATTATAAAAATTATACAAAATTAAAATGCATGTATTGTAACAAAGCCATTAGTCCACTGAACCATCAGAGCTAGCATTAGTCAGCAATCACAAAAGAAGGAAGCAGAGTGAGTGTTTATAAATGTGATGCTCTCTCTCTCTCTCTCTCTCTCTCTCTACTCTCTCTCTCATATCAACGAGGAGATAGACTCACAGGAACCATGGAGTAAGTCATCATCATCATCATGTCGTCCTGCACTTGTGCCTTGCGGTAGTGCTGGCTGTGCCGGTGCTTGTGCTTCTCATTCTTCATCTTCTTCTCTGTTTCCTCTCCTACCTCCTGGCTGGCCTCCTGCTCACTGATCTCCTTCCCCTCCTCCTGGTGAATCTCCTGAAGCTCCTGCTGTAGCTCCTTTTCCAGTTCTTCACTTCTCTTGTTCCTGGAGTACTGGTACTGATATTGTGGATGTCCCCCCACACTCGCCCGCAGCCCTGCTGCTCCTCTAGGCACCTCCTGAAAAAACTCCACCACTGAGCTCTGCTCCACCTCCGTCAGCCGTGCCTCTGTCTGCTCCAGCCTGGCACGTTGCTGATTCTGCTGGACCAAGAGCACCAAAAGGCCTATAGAGTTCATCAGTGCCACGACACACGTCCCGTACAGCACCATCCGCTGAGGGAGCGTCATGCTGGGTGTTGGAATCCACATGGTTACCACTTCACCTCCTCTCGTCTGAGGGTCAATCACTGACCTCAGCATTCAAAGAGGAAGGTTGTTCCACTACAGCAGTGAATACAACAGAAAAAAAAGTCAGACAGGGCAGAGAAAGTCTCAGTTGTATGACCTAATGGAACAAGATACTCCCAACAAAAATCCAACCATCTAAAATCAAACTAATCCAACAGACATGAAGATCTCAGCTGAAATTCGAGCTTCTGTGTGAAATCTCCAAATAGAGTCTAGTCAGCTTCAGTGTCTGTGCTCCACCCGGGTGGTCTATCTGAAGGCAGACTGGTAAATACAGTGGTTGTTGTTCACCAAGTGGAGAAGGGGTTATGTATGCGTGTAAGTGTCTTTGAGAGTGTGTGTGTGTGTGTGTGTGTGTGTGTGTGTGTGTGTGTGCGTGTGTGTGTGTGCTCATACACATGCAAACCAGCGATGCAAGAGTGGGCATTACACAATCTTCCGAGCTTGTCTGGGGAGAAACCCCTGCCTGTTCAGTCACCTGATTTATATTCATCTGAACCCATTCTACTGCACTGCCGTGGGCAGACTGCACACACACACACACACACACACACACACACACGACACACACACACACACACACACACACACACACACACACACACACACACGCACATGCATGATGAACACACAAAAGCAGTCACATATATAACAACAAAGTGTGCAATACACCAGAAAAAAACGGCACAATTACATTATTATTATTATTATTATTATTATTATTATTATTATTATTATTATTATTATTATTATTATTATTATTATTATTATTATTATAGGGTATTACATGGCATTAAGAGAAACTACATTACATCACAATGTATTACCATTATTGCACTTCCACTGAGTTCTCCTTTTCCCATCTCCTGTATCCTCCCTGAATTTCTCCCCCGGCTCTCGTCCTTGTCACATCCTCACAGCTTCCGTTCACCAGCTGCAACAATGGCCTATTTCCACTGCTTTGATTTAGAAAAGAAAAATGACATTTAACTGAAAAAGTGACAGCTCAGCAGAAAAAAAATCATTTCCAGGCTTTCTTCTCTGCAATAGGTAGCTGTTTCCTGTTTTGACTTACACAAAGTCATAATTACTTTAATAACACTACAGTGAGCTTTAATGAGACAGTTAATTGGCCTTATAGAGCAGTACTCAATTCATGTAGCTGACCTACATGCTCTTGCAGCCATGCTATGAACCTTTTGTACACACACACACACACACACACACACACACACAGAGACAAGGAGGTAGAGAGAGAAATCAGTCATACAACATGGATTCAGGTCCTGAGCTTGCTCTGTACTGCGTGGGGTCTGGCCTGAGGCTGCAGGTCACTGATGGCCAGTTGTTGAACAGCGTGAAGTGCTGATGTACACACACATGTTTGTGTAATCATTAGAACACCTAGCTGTTCTTTTCTTTTCTTTCATTCATTGTGTTTAGAGCCAGTTGAGGCTGAGAACAAAATCCAGAGTGGAGCAACCGTTCGTTAACGGGATCCTAGATCCAGAATACTCCAGGGTGTATTGCAATGAAATTTTTGTAAAGGCTGATAAAGTGTATATTTTGACACGTCCACCTGTGGCCTTTTAATGGCCATTTGTGGTTTGCTTTTCTCCTTCCCAAGCTGCAGCTGCTGGGAAAGCAGCTTTATCTCCCTTCTTACCACAGGTCCATGTTCGTCTTCTGACTCCTGCCCAAGGACAGACAGATGGACAGTTTTCCAGCAGACTTTATCCACCCTCCCACTTCTGTTTAAAATGTATTAGCACTAGGCCACTGTCAGTCTGATTAAGATATTCAAGTGACTGGTTAACAGTATAACAGTAAGTTGTGTGACAGTGCTATGTGTTATATGTTAATATTTTGACCGAATGCAATATTTAGACTGAATGCAACATCTCTCATTTCATTTTGGTTCTTGTGCTCATTTCTATACCAAATTAAAAATCGCTAAGCAGACGTTACAATAATAATTTCTCATTATTTGAGCGGCACCATTTACAAAAATCACAGACAATAACAGAAAAGAATAAAAGTGGAGTTTAGCATGTGAGTACAAACAGGAAAAGCTGGATTTGCGATCACACGTAGCTTCTAGTTGTGCAGTGACAGAGGTGGTTGGGGAGGCAAGTTCATCTTTGCAACGTTATCATATCTCATGGCCAACTCTCCAGTGCCGCTTTAAACGTGAATCGTGTGATAAATTCCTCAAGGCTGTTCAGGCAGCATAAAGCTGATTGCCTATATGTGCGTCTGCTCTCTTTTGCTGCGTGTCAAAACCATTGGTGTCTCCTTCTTTTTTGTTAATGTGAAAAAGAAGCTGCACCCTCTTTCACTTCTAAGGTTTTACATCAGGGCGGGAGTAAAAAATAGCAATCTGGTTTTAGCAGTCCATTTAAATACACAACAACACATGACTCATCTTTACATCCTTTGATTTGCTTTATTCATTGAGATTTGTGGGCATTTGTTTATGAACAGCTCTCTTAAGGACTTTGGGCCATAGCAGCACCTTCATTCTTTTCTTTTTCTTTTTCTCTTGTAGATTTGCAGTCCTGCCATGTTTTTTCAGAGAGAACAGGATAACCCTTCCAAACAAGCCATACTTGCTCAGTCTTTTTCCTAACTGTAAATGAACTTTAACATTTAACAAGCTGAGGCCTGTAGAGTCTGAGATGCAGCTCTTTTCAGTTTCTCTGAGCACTGCACGGTCTGACCTTGGGGTGAATTTGCTGGGACGTCCACTCCTGGGAAGACTGGAAACCGTCTTGAATGTTTTGCACCTGTGAATAAGCATCCTCACTGTAGAACGATGGACTTCAAATTGTTTGGAAATGTGCTCACAGCCCTCCCAGACTGATGGGCAGCAACAGTGCAGACCAGGAAAGTGCCAAATCATCTGCTTTTGTAGAGGTGATCATCCAGTTTGCTGGTGATCAGTTAACCAAGTGCATTTGATAACCATCACCTGGCTGCTAGTTACACTCTTAATTCCTATGGAGGCAGTAACGATGTACTTAATTGCACTGCATTATGTAAAGCCTTAGAACCGAAAGAGGGTGTACTTAATTTTTCATGTATATAAAAAGTAATAATATAGTTCTAGACATCATACACATTCTGGCTTTTATTTATATATTTTTTGTCAGCTTTCTGTTCATCTTGTTTGCTCACTTGTGAAAAACTCCCTAAACATGAATTAGAGACAAAGATGTGGCTGACCACAAGACAGGGCCCAGAGACAAGGTTACATTAACATCTGTTTTTCAGGAGAAACAAGGGGGTTCTCGCTGCTTAATCACGCAGAACAATCTAGGTTTACGCAACACGGGGTATCATACAGGGCATCGTTATCGAGGCAGGGACAGAGCACACAGTCAGTCATTTGAACTGTGCACATTCTTGGGCTGGAGTGTGGGCGGTGAGTGAATTCACAGAGTTCTTTATGCTGAATGAGACGATGGAACAAAGGCAGGCACAAGAGCAGACAGCATGGGTTTTGTGGCAAATCTTTAGAATTTATAATACTCGGCAGTGGCCTGAACAAAATGGGTAAAAATTGCAGATAATTTCTATGTCGATTCATTGCATTACTGTGCGATATCCAGCATATTATCTTCATGTATTGGTTGGATAAACAAATAAACAAATACAGTATGGTATCTGCCTTTAATACCCCCGTTATGTGTAACTTTAAGTTAAAAAAAAAAGTCTTCCCTTATAATTCCTGCCTTCACTGGGCACAATATGTGCTATAAAATGTATGTTGATAACAACGGTTTACATTTTCCTTTTTCGGCTAAAGATCCAACTGGAGAAATCTGAAAATAATGTAAAATACTGCAAGCTGTGAATGAAAATGAAAGGACACCAGGATTAAATGGATAATGTGTGCTTTTTATACTATTTTGTGCCTAAATTCATTTATGTTATTATCACATGTGTGAGTATGATATGACCTATAGTAGCAAATGCAGTTAAAATGCAGAATGAGCCAATAGCATTGATGTTCTCACACTCTCAAAGGCAAACTGACTCCTTTTGAAGTTTAAAGCAGGTGAAAAACGTCTCAACAAAATGTCAAACACAAGCTCACGCCAGCGCACACCCATTGAACTAGGTCCTGTAAAGCCAAGGGCACAAGCACAGACCCAATCCCTCAAGGTTGCAAGAGTATTGTTTACCTTTTTCCTCCAATGTTGTGGCTTTTGCATTACCCTGATCTGCCTTATAACCAGCTCAGACTGAATATAAAGAGGCAGATGCCAGCATTTGGACCATTGCGGTTAGTGCAGGCTGTTCTACGTCACCCTTCTTATGGATTTGATCTCTGCTTGTGAATGAGCGATGACTCCTGTAGGTTTAGATGCCATGATGCCAGATCTTGTCTCCATGACCCCAAATGCCACTGCTGTCCAATCACCAGGCATATCACTTGCAACCAGAACGCTGATACTGCTCGTCTGTCTGCTGCTGGTTGCCTGGAATCACACGGACAAGAAAACTGTACCAGGTAGGTTCAGTTACCCTGATTAGGTTTTTACACAGAATCTAAAGAGAGCTTAAGTACATTTGCTGCTTTTTTTCTTTCTTTCTTTTTTTTTTTTTTTTACCACAACAGGTCCTTCCTTCTGTCTGGGTTTGGGTCCACTTCTGTCATATATGAGATTTATCTGGACCGGCATAGGGACAGCCAGCAACTACTACAATAACAAGTATGGAGACATTGTTAGAGTCTGGATCAATGGAGAAGAGACCCTCATACTAAGCAGGTTGGTTGCACTCAGCCAATGTTACCAAACAAGCCAGTAAAAATGATGTTATAGTGTGTTTTTCAAAACCAGGGCTTCAGCAGTGCACCATGTTCTGAAGAACGGAAACTATAATTCACGTTTTGGGAGCATGCAGGGACTCAGCTGCATCGGCATGAATGAGAGAGGCATCATATTCAACAACAATGTAACTCTGTGGAAAAAGATACGCACCTATTTTGCTAAAGGTAAAATTTGAAACTTGTCAAGAACTTATTGATAGAGCCAGTTATTCAAATGTGATTAAAAAAAAATTATATATATAGTTGTCTGAACTAAATCATGAAACCATCTCATATTGTCAGCGCTCACAGGCCCAAACTTGCAGCAGACGGTGGAAGTTTGCGTCTCCTCCACACAGGCTCACCTAGATGACCTGGAGAGCCTGGGACACGTCGATGTGCTCAGTTTGCTGCGCTGCACTGTGGTCGACATCTCTAACAGACTCTTCCTGGGAGTGCCTCTCAATGGTGATTAGGCATGCATGTACATTCCACTTATGTTACCATGCAAGTTGTAAAGAAAGGATTTATTGACTCTAAAAGTGGCTCAAACATACGTGGGAACAGTTTTAACATGTTAGTCAGCGTCAGAAAAGACAATACATTTTTGTGACTGAAGTGTCGTGTTCTTAATATATTTATGATCACTTGCATCCAGAGAAGGAGCTGCTGCTGAAGATTCAAAAGTATTTTCATACGTGGCAGAACGTGCTTATCAAACCTGACATCTACTTCAAGTTTGGTTGGATTCACCAGAGGCACAAGACAACAGCGTGAGTCTCTCAATTGTATACATAAGCACATCTTTAGGGTTTTTTTTTTTTAATCAGTTGCTATCTGTTATCTCACAGCCAGGAGTTACGAGATGCCATAGAACACCTTGTAGATCAGAAGAGGAGAAATATGGAGCAGGCAGATAAGCTGGACAACATCAACTTCACTGCAGAGCTCATATTTGCACAAGTCAGTCCAAGAAGAATTCCTTTTTGCAAATACACTTTAATTTAAAGTAAAACTTTTCTTTTCTTTTTTTTCACCCAAGACATTTCAGCAGTTCCTCTGTGCAGTGTGATATGCTGGAATAAACAGTCAGCATATTCACATTTATGTGTGTTTTCAGAACCATGGTGAGCTGTCTGCTGAGAATGTCACGCAGTGCGTGCTGGAGATGGTGATCGCAGCTCCGGACACTCTGTCCATCAGTCTCTTCTTCATGCTTCTGCTCCTCAAGCAAAATCCACACGTGGAGCTGCAGCTGCTACGGGAGATAGACACTCTTGTCGGTAAGAGGCTGTGACAATTAAGAAATAATCAAACACTGCAGAGATTAGTGCTGGATGTATGATTTGTTGCAGATCAAAGGTACATTTTGGCACTTAGACTGTCAGGTCTTACTTTTATTCTTCTCACCCCATTTAAAACAATAAGTTGTGAGACAGTTTACATACAAGCTTGTTGCAGATTCTTTGGGGGTTTTTTTATGCAGAAGGTCGAAGAATTTAATAAAGCGTCAAACGAATTCACAGCAGTCATGTCAAGTCCATTTCAAATGCCCTGCTACAGGTGAGAGGCAGCTTCAGAACCAGGACCTTCACAAGCTGCAGGTGCTGGAGAGCTTCATCAACGAATGCCTGCGCTTCCCACCCAGTGGTGGACTTCACCATGCGCCGAGCCCTGTCTGACGACATCATTGAAGGCTACAGAGTGCCAAAGGGCACAAATATCATTCTGAACACAGGCCGAATGCACCGGATGGAGTTTTTCCTCAAAGGAAGTGAATTTAATCTGGAAAACTTTGAACAAAATGTGAGTAGTGCTTTCATATTTTTTTTATTTTATTTCTTTCTTTTTTCTTTTTTTTTTTAACTGAGTTCAAGCTCTGCATGGCTCCAATCCACAAGACCAAGTAACTTAACAAATGCTTTTGTAATACCTATTGGAATACACCAATAGGTAAAGCTGAACCAAAAATGTTTTAGTTGTGTTTGTTTTGTTTTGTTTCATGCATACTTTTCTTAAGGGTTGAAAAAAAGGTGGAAGCTGCACCAGTAAGGAATGAGAAACATGTTGATTAGAATCTCCTGATGTGGGGTTTTGGTTTGTGTTACCTCTTTCAATCCATGATGAAGCCACATCCACGCAGTCTGAGCTTTGTGTGTTCTTGAAATTACACTTTCAGGTCCTTCAACTTCCTTCCTCATCAGTCTTCTCGTTCTGCCTCCTGTTCTCCTCCAGGTTCCTCGCCGTTACTTTCAGCCATTCGGTTCAGGCCCTCGCGCGTGCATTGGCAAGCACATAGCCATGGTGATGATGAAATCCATTTTGGTGACACTGCTCTCTCAGTACTCTGTCTGTCCCCATAAGGGCCTGACCCTGGACTGCCTCCCACAGACTAACGATCTTTCCCAGCAGCCTGTAGAGCACCAGCAGGAGGCTGAGCGGCTCTCCACATGAGATTCTTACCCAGACAGAGAAGCAGCTGGCAAATGCTCCGAGACTCTAACCTTTAGTTGCACCTATACTTTTACACAGCATGTACAAGCTTCATTAACTAAAGAAAGCTAGGTTTTATATTTTGGTATATATATATATAAAGTTTGTATTTGTACTAAAACTGTATACAATATGTGAAATGTAAGTTTAAACCTGCTAATACTGAAGTAAATATAAATTATTGTGTCAAAAATGTGTCACTTTGTCTGGATATTGTGCATATTAGTCCAGTTTTTTTCTCTCTCTTTTAAAAATCTCCCACACCAACAGACCTCCTAAATTTAATCACCAGATTAATTATTCATTAAATGCGTTGTATAATTTATCTTTTAAGAACACAGAGCAAATAAGTTTTTTTATTAACAGAAAAAATAAATAAATAAAGCAGAATGTATGAGCCCTGAAAATCATTACACAGAGAATAAGTAAAAACAAATCACAGAAAGAGTGCAGCCAGTAATGCATTCCAAGTAAATAAACATTTAAAATAAAAAGGGAGAAAAACAAAGTTTCCTTGAGTCCTTTTATACCAATACACACTACTTCCATACAATGGCACAACAACAAATTGTCCTACAGTGCTGTGCGAAAGTCTTGAGCCAACCCTCACTTCTTTATATTTTGTTTTCAATGGACCAGACTTTCTTCTTAGCACTGACCTACGAATCATTCAAGCATAAAAAAGGCACCTAACTGAAGGGATGAACTGGTGTTGTACAATTTAACAAAGAACTCATTTTAAACCGTATCTTTAGGCAATTTGTTACTTGCAGCCTGCTGTAAAAACACATCATGTGTTCCCATTTCTTAAGATGAATCTACGATAAAACAGTTTGACAAGAATAAAATAGCATGTTTGCACCCATGAAGTGATTCCCAAAAACATGGGATAGAGGCGGGCCTAAAAACATGTCTACAGCAGTATCTGAAAATAATCTCCTTAAGAAATGAGGAAAAAAATCAACCTGGAGTTGAATGTTTCAAAATGTTTCAAAGACCAAGGGAGCCATTGTGGATAACCGTCTGGTTTGGTAATGTGTCTGCAGGGGAGGAGAGGAAGCTGAACATGGTGGTGCACGCTGCTTCCAAAATTACTGGGTGTAAAGTGCCAGTTATTGCTGTAATTTATAAAATCAGGTTGCACAAGAAGAACCTGTTGATTTTAAAGGACCTTTCCCACCCAGCTAACCGCTTTTTAAACTTTCTCCCCGCACAGAAAAGACTGGGAAGCATCAACACAAAAACAACCAGATTCCAAAACAGTACATACCCACAGGCTGCCCAGCTCCTCAACACCTGGTAAATATTTTAAGCAAAATAACTTTTTTATATACAATAATTAGGGCCCGAGCACGAATTGTGCGAAGGCCCTATTGTAATTGTGTCGTTTATTTTATTTATTTATTTTTTTTATTCAGGCAAAATGAATTGGCTTTTTGGCGGCTTTAACATGCTCAAAAACTCATCAAACTTTGCACGTGCATCATACCTGGTGAAAATTTAAGTATTTTAATGGCGCCGGGCAAGGGCCAGCAGAAATGGCTCTCTAGCGCCCCCTAAACTGCAGCCCCACCGCTGTGTTTTGCATGCATTTCTGAAACTTTATACACACATTTATCATATCCGGACGCACAACAAAACCCAACAGGAAGTCCGCCATTTTTAATTAAACATGCAAATTTGGCGAGTTGCACCCCTCAGACTTTTACCATTAACTCAGACGTTTTAGATCTTACCAACATCATATTTGGTTTGTTTAATGTACACACCAAGGGGAATCTACGTTTGAAAAATGGTGAGTTTTTGTCAAAGGGGAGTGGCCCAAAAGCCCCCCTGAATTTCGATGATTCGCCATGAAATTTTGATTGACTCTCATTCATCCATACATAGTCCAATCTGGATCAAACTTCTTCAGTAGGATGAGCATCCGTCCCTGAACACATAGATATTGGAATTTTTTATGACAATTGCAGCGCCACCTAGTGGGAGCAGGAAATGTCATTTTTTACTCTTTGAGGTCCAGTTCAAAAGTGGTTGGGCAAAACCATCTCAAATGTCCCCTGCAAAGCCTTAAGGAGTTGGCCTTACACCAATTTCAAAACTGTGAGTTTTCACCAAAGGGCGTGACTGTGGCGGGATGCCAAAGTTTGATGTTTCACGGTGACGACAAAAATGGCCGTAACTCAAAGCCAACTTGACCAATCTGCCTCAAACTTCAGTGGTTTGATAAGCCTCCAGTCCTGAACACATTGATATGCATAAAGTCCATAAATGTTAGAGCGCCACCTAGTGGCACCTGGAAATATCATAAAATACCATGTTTTTTGCATAGCCCCGGAGCTACATTTTATCTACATATCTGAAATTGTGGAGGCTGATGTAGCACCCTAAGACGTACAAAAAAGTCTCTTGGACCCATACACGAAACCCTACAGGAAGTCGGCCATCTTTAATTGAACGTGCCATTTTTCGCCATTTCCAGGCGTCCTATTTGAATCAACTCGTCCCAGGGCATTTGATTCCAGTGAGACCAAAATGGCTCCAGATCATCTACACAAGTGGGGCATCAAAAGTTATTCGCGGTTTTATGGAATTTTGAAAGGTGTTGCCATGGCAAACCTCTGAATTTGGA
>JAMQGT020002080.1:0-14908 GCA_024447675.2 Pterophyllum scalare | reverse complement strand
GTGTTTTGTAAGTTACTTCGTTCAGTTACGTATTGCTGCATTAATTCAGAAGCTTTGCTCTGTTTACCGAGAATGCGCTGACATTTTCTCCTTGCAGCTTTGTCGTTCTGTCATGCAATCACAGCCTTGGATGTAACACAGTAATTATAAAAGTCAATATTGAAAAGATCATCATGCAAATTGGTGTGTGCATTGGGAGTGATGATTCGATGCAAATTCTATTAGCATAATTTGGTCTATCTTCTCCAAATAGAAAAACAGTCCTGGGTGTCAGTCATACAGCTTGATGAACTGTAATGGTTAACCCTAAAATCAATCAATAACATTCCAAACTATTAAACAATCACGCATGCCAAAAACGGGTTAGCCGACTTTCCATGTGCTCTTTACTTCGATAAGCTTCTGTCAGTGCACTAGTTTGATGTGCAGATTTGTATTGCTCTCAACTGGAACTGCGCTACAGGCAAGTTATCTAAGTGCACCCCCCCACCCCAACACTTTTTTATCTCAAACTCCCGGCATCCTCTCTGTTACTTTTGGCAAGTTGGCAGCTAATGTCCAACCCTGATGAGAACCACTTGTGAGGAGCAATCTCCAATTTCACAGCAGGTGTGAAAACAACACTTTTATCTGACTGAAATTGTTCAATTAGCTACAAATAAAGTCAAACATTTCTCTGCTTCCTCCAGGGGTTATGGATGAAGACGTGAAAAGAGAAGAAGAAAAGACCTGCATTTTGCCCATTTAGGGCATGCTATGATTTTTAATTACCCAACGGAAGGACTCTTTTATTGAGCTACACGGCTTCACACTGTCACCTGTCCTCTCTAATTGTGCGTCTTCACTCCTGAGGGGAGTTGGAGGGGAATGTAATTACAGTGAGATCAATAGTCAAGCATCAACGATGACACAGTAACGATTCATGTTATATGCAGATTGATTCATTTCCGGACATTGTTTAGTTTAATTTAATGGAAGTCTGCAAGCTTGAGGGGGGGCAATTTTCTCACATTCAGAGAACAAGGCTATAAAGGCAATTATACGGGGTAAGTTTTAAATCGTATGGGAACTACATGGACTGATTAAATACCAAAAGTAAGAGGAACTAACAGCAGCTTTTAGGGTAATTTTGGAGGCATGTTGGATACTTACAAAGTCAGTTAATTTTATGATTTTTTTTAAGGTTTTAGCAAAAAGGGTCTTACTAATGCAACACTGTGAGTAAAGTAGAGCGTACAGTCATAACAGCAGTTCACCGAGACTCTAATGCTCTTTGTCAAGAGAATAAAAGTGGTACGTCAATATGTTGAAATTTCAACCTTGTGATGGCATCGTGTAAAAACTCAGGGGAATGCTGAAGTTCTGAAAACACAGCAATCTAACTAATTTAGTGAAATTATGAAATGACCAGTTCTGGTGATGGAACAAAAGAGAGGGGATCACCAAGAGGTATCAAAATTCATCATTTGACTTGCTGCCATAAATTAGTTTCCAGTATATCTAACAACCAGAGATTCCAATGAAATAATAGATTGACACAATATATTGTAGGGCCATGACATAAATTTCCCTGAGGTGCAATTTAAGAATTTACTGTAATGTATAAGGTACAGAAACAAAGTCATGAGTGTCCTGGACACTGATTGGCTGTATTGTACAAACAAATTAAAAATTAAAATCTACTGAGTAATGGCAAATCTAACCTTGGCATTGAGTATAGTTTGGGTGAAGACCCATTAGGTAATCATCATACTAAAGTTTGGATTTGTTTCTGACAACACTGTGGGTGGAGCTGCAATTCATGTGAATTTGGGTAGATAAATGAACTGATCAGAGAACAGACTGAAAGACAACTTATAAGCTCATGTCTCACTATGGCATGAGATTATCAGTCCTTCTGCCAACTGGGTCAGTCGCAAACAAGTTATCACCAACAAGATTTCTAAATTCACTCATCAATATAATCATACAAGCACACTTATTTAAATTTGACCTATCTCTACTTTAAGGTCATGTCCTTGAACATCTCTACACAACTTCAATCATGGCTGCTATTGACCATCTGCACTTTGATGAAACTTGATTGATTGTCTGCACAGTGGTCCACAGTGAAATTCCAGCTGCAAGTTTTTCCAGCGTTGAACTATGTCAGACTGACTCGACTTTCACATTGAGCTTGGACACTCAGTCAGTAGGATGTCTCTTCTGGTCACCTGAGCAATGTCTCAAGCAAGTTTGATAACAATCCATCCAATAGCTGTTGAGATGTTTCACTAAAGACTAGAGTTTGATATTCTATCTGTGCCAAAATGTATGCCAACACATCACTATGCAAGTAAAATATCTGACCTGGTGAAGCAGATGATGAGAAAGCTGTAGTCACAAGTATTTGTCTTAATAGAATCAAGAATGCCTAGAGACAGGGGTGGCCAACTCCAGGCCTCGAGAGCCGGTGTCCTGCAGGTTTTAAATGTGTCCCTCATCCAACACTTGAATCAAATGGCTCAATTACCTCCTCACTATGCAATCAAGTTCTTCAGAGTCCTGCTAATGACTTCTATGTGTGATTCAGGTGTGTTGGATCAGGAAACACATCTAAAACCTGCAGGACACCGGCTCTCGAGCCTGGAGTTGGCCAACCCTGGCCTAGAATAAAACAAACCAAACTGAAAATAATTCAATGATTAAGGTTTTTCTGTTGTAGGTAAACACATTTATGTACCTATCTACCTTCTTTCATTAAGTATTGTTGAGACACACATAGTCACACAAATTGGCCTTCAAGAAAACAAGAATGTGGCATTCCATCCAGTAATTAAGGTATTTTGGTTGAACTACCTATACTGTACCTACTAACCTACTTACATATCTTGGCACCATAAAAATACTTCCAAAATCCTAGTATATGTATTTTTACATAATTATACATTATGTATACCTTAATTTTCAACTGTTGTCAGGCCACATAAAGTGAATAGGTGTCTTTAGCAGAATAAGCATTAGTATAACACTTTAACCTTTCCCCCTTTCTTTTTTTAAGCATTTCTCATCACCCTATAGCGTTAAGGTGCAAGAGCATATTTGATGGATGGGCCATCGACTTGGACGGCCAGTGAGGATATGTAAGAGTGTCTACCAAAGACTTTATAGTGCAAATAATCCACAGAAATACATTCTGTACAGCAGACAGCTGTCTCCCCAATGTAACGTAGCTACCACTGAATGCTTGTCAGCTTTTACTGACACTGCCAGTGCATATTCAAAACAGACATCTATAGTAAAATGGCACACTGGAAAACAATGACAAAGGATAGGTCCTTCGAGTGGCTGAGTCATTTCAGGATGACACTAGGATAGATGGATAGGGAAAAAAAAGAAAATAAACAGCAAGTGACAGAAAGACAAAAGAAAGAAAAGACATGCTGAAGGACTGAAACAAAGAGAAATGTCAAAAATAGATGAAAGTTCTTTTGTGTGTCACCAGGATTCTATGAAGTATGTCCCCCAGAGATAGTGACACCAACCCCCAATGCCCAAGAGGAGGCATAATATTAAAAAAGGCAAAAGTCTGTTCTCTGCACTGGTCACTGTGTCCCAGCAGACAACGGGAAAAGGTCTATTTGTCAAAATAATTTTTTTCTGTCCAGGACCATTTCAGCCAAGCATCCATTACTGAACCCCTGAATTCATGCAACATTAAACTGCCAGTAACCCAGCTGGCCATTTGCTCCATCTGAATGAACCACCACAGCAGAAACCCCTTTCAGGAAATGAACTTTGCAAAGGTACAACATGATAAATGAAGCATTATCAGTTGGTGTGGACTAATGTTTGACCAAAATAGGGAGCTTGATTTCATTATAATTTTTCAACAGTGTAGAAATGCCCCAAGTGCACTATTTGTAGAGTAAGATCTATTTAAAGGGCATTTAGAGAAACATTTTACAAAAGTGTTCTTTGGTTAAAGATTTATGTCCTACACATTGCAGACTTATGAAAGTTCTTGTGATTTACTCCATTATGTGAAACCCAGTGTCAGTGCTATACAAAGTTTATGGAAGAAAGTGGAAGCAAAGGCAAGAAGGCATATATTGAGTACCAGTCAAAGGTTTGGACACACTCACCCAACTTTTGACTCTGTGTGTGTGTGTGTGTGTGTATGTATATATATATATATATATATATATATATATATATATACATACACAAACACATAGACATCCACTCCCAACAAAGAGGTGCACTAAAGCCTCGTTATGCTGGTTGTTTTGATACATTCTGACCAAACTGGCACAAAATAAAGAGACTGCCTTTTATCTTAGGCATGGAATCACACTGGGACCAGTTGGTGACCTCCTGGTAACCTCTGGTTACTAGAGGATTGTGAGTGATTACTAGAGGTTACTGGCAGTCACTGTGAAATTGATGTGTAAAGCAGCACTCACAAAGGCCTACAGACCTCCAGTTGTTAGGAAAAAGTGTGTATTGCCGACTGGTTGGCGAGTGGTTGCTGGAGGTTGCTTGCAGTTGGTTGCAAAGTGGTACAGCGGCGCTGTATCGAAAACCTCTTTGATGTTGCTTTGGTCACTAGCAGGTTCCCACGGTCCCCAGTAATTGTTTAACGCTGACTCTACTCGACTCGACTCGACTCGACTCTCGACTCGATTCAATTCAGTTTGATTTATATAGTGCCAAATCACAACAACAGTCACTTCAAGGCAATGATAATGATGAAGCAGCATCATCAGTCTCTTATAACAGACTGTGGGGGAAGACTTCTCCAGCAGAATAAAACAAAAACAGCTGCTCAAAGTTACAGAAAAAATTTAGAGATCATTTTTCTTTCATTGTTTGTGTGTTGCGTTGTTAACAGTGAAGTTTTCAAATCTGAAATTCACCATGAAAGAAAAAATAAAGATAGGACTGATGCCAGTTATAGTTTTTGCAGTGTCGCTACTGGTCCCTTTTCTCATGCTGTTGGCGTGGCCCTTTGCCTTCACAGCTTCTCTGGGATGTTTTGACTTTGTCATTCAGCCACAGTCATGGTGGAGGTAGTTTATAGATCTGTGTCTAAGAGTGATCATGACCATTTGATTTTGTGGAGGTTTCTATTGGATCAAGGTGAAACGGGAATGGGCAGCACCCTCTAAAGTGCCCATCCTCACTGTGGCACCACATTCTTCTTAACTTTGTGTAGTTTATAGTGTATTTTCATTATTATTTTTATTTTAAAAACAGAAATCAAAGTATGTAAAGATTCTTTTTTTCATATAGAAGAGTTAGTTTAATAATATCTAAACAGAAAAGGTTTGCAATTTGTATTTAGTTTCTGCAGAACTAGCTAATATATATAGCTGTGGTGGGACTCATGTCTTAATGATGATTCTTATCATTATGTTATTGTATTGACTTAGACAAATGTTTTTTTAATGCTTGGCTGCGTCCATGCCATGATTGCACATCTTTGACACATCTTTGTTTTGCTGTGTTTTCCAGTTTCCGTCTCCTGCCAAGGCTAAATCACAGTGATCATGCCTCTCTTGTCATGAGTGGGGAACAAAACGACTAGCTATCAATGGAGGCGCTAAGGACGGAGGTGGGAGCCAGAGCTCCACCCTCTCTCTAGCCCACCCTAAAACCTCTTGAATAGAGGGCGTTTGGGTGAGTGAAGTGTTTGGAACTCCAGCTGCATTTACTCCAAGCCTTTTATTTCACCAACAAACAGAAATTGAGTTTAGTGAGAATAGAAATACCCCAATCACTTCAGACTCCTTTAAGAAAGACATTTGACTCACTTATACAGAGGTGATGTAAACTATCCTTTGGTTTTCTGAGAGGAATATTTCCATATCTGTTTATTTATTAAATTTTTCCTATTGGTTAATTAAAAGAAGCAGGGATGTTAGGGGATTTATAGCAGTACAGACAGAAGTTTTTCTTCATTTCCTTTCTTGGTATCAAACTTCCTCCCATTTCTTGTGTTAAGTTGTTAACAAGAGAAAACTAAAGCTGCAAAATGGATGTCATGAATGCATCACCTCTGTTGTTCTTGATTAAGACACACACACACACACACACACACACAAACCCCCACTGATCAACAACATTGTGTATTTGTCACTTAACAAACTTAACAGAGCTAGAGGTACTTCTCTGAGAGGGTCACTCTTCTTTTTCCATCAAAGAAGATGATCATTATACAACAAAAATAATAGCTTTCAAATGTTATGTTGCTCAGAATAAAAAATGTTGTTTTCCCACCCAAAGCACAAAGACGTCACACCGCCAATGTAGGACACTCACTGTCTTTCATCAGGAATTTTTCCATACCTCTTATCTGTTTCTCTGGGGGTGTCATTGCTCCCAGTTTGTTTACTTCTTTTGTTTTTATTTTGTTTAAGTTTCACTTTTTTTTTATCACTGCTGCTCCACATTCAACTGTTTTAACTTTCAATTTGTGACAGTATTATAATAATATATTTGTAAGTGTTGATTTTTTTGTGTGTGTGTGATGGAGCATACAAACTGTCTTCACACAGTAAATATGAACTAAAATTGTACTTGTATAGGTCTAAAAAAATAAATAAATAGGAATTGTGACAGCAGCTGGTGAGAGGCAAACAATCTATAAAGATTGTCTCTGTTGAGGAGCTACTGCACATATTGGAGCTTCCACTTGCGCTGCTGGGGGAGCTCAATGGCAGATAAAATCCAAGCTGTCAGTCACAATAACCTTAATATACTCTGTTTTATGTCTGTGCAGTAGGCTAAAGGTACGCAAAAATATGTTGAAAAGAAAAGCAGGTTCTAAGGTGCTATTCTTTTATGACAATGATATGGAATACCGAAGTAGGGAGCTGTCTTTACAATATAGATGGGAGAAATGCATATAGTGGTGCCCCAGAGGGGATGGATCTTCTCATAGAGGGAGAATGTCTCCAAACTGCACTGAAGGGGCATGCTTTGCCTGAAAATATTGGGTGAAATAGATACAAAATGACAGTCACAGAAAGTCTGTTTTGCTAGCATCATTCACTGCCACTCTCGTTTTTTGTGTCATTAACTGATACTGCTGGCTGTGTGTTTTGTTTCTGGGTCCTCAAATGACCTGCTTGTAATCCAGTTTGGAGAAAACACCTGGCTTAATAGCCAATACCTGGCTATAACAACCAAAAGTAGTTGGATGGGCTTGTAGACTGGCACAGAGCATTTGCCAATGACATTGACTTAAACCTAGTAACAGTTCACCAATGGCCTGTAGGTTAGGAGTAGGGTTGGAATTAAGCCAAGGGTTGTGTAGATGTCCACCAATTTTGATATAATGGTTAATTTTATGGAATATCCAGAAAAAAAAATTGAACTGCTGAAATGAATGTTTGTGACTTGCTCTAAAGGACATATGTTCCCATTCTGATGTTAAATAATGAAGGCTGTTTCCATTTTCAGGGCATCAAACACTGCTTATTTGTCAAATTTACAAACAAGTTGTCCCTGCGTGTTGGACCTCCATGCAGTCCTTATTTTTTAGCCCTGGGTTGGGCCACTCAGTCATATCTGAAGAAATAGCTTCCTCTTGTGGGGCCCACGTTTCCTAGTAAGTCATTTCATTTGCCATTGCAAATCATGGCAAGAAACCTCATTTCCCTTAAGTGTGGTTAGTCAGACTGAAAAACAGCCTTTATTAGTTTATTGTTTGTTTTTTTTTACTGACGGAGAAGCTGCAGCAGGAAGTGGCAACCTTGCTGATTCTTGATATGTTTTTCTTTTCACTCAGCCTGTTGATCTACTGTTGCCTCTGTCTATTTAACTGTCATCATACAAGATGGTTCCATTAAAATAATTTTCTCAGTGCATGATTGTAAAGGAGGATGAGAAAAGACAACAGATGCTCAAAATCTGTTTGCATGCCACATGTATGTATGGTTCAGTGATTACCTGCCAGGTGGATCACTACACAGGAAATGTGCAGCAGGTAGTGGCAGCTGCTTATAAGGTTTTCTACACGCCATTTTTACTGAGGTGCACTGGAAAGCAGAGAGGTAAGGCTGCATGTGTGTAGAACAGTGAAGCCCTCCAGGACTGGCCTCAGAATCAAAGCTTAAAGGAAACACTTCATCCTCTAAGAGTGGCTGGCTGGCTGGTACTGACAGTTGTGCCCTACTTTCTCAGCAGCACTACCACAATCCCAAGAGTGACCAAAGTGGAACCAGAAAAATCTCATCATCTGAACTTCCCATGTTTCTCCAAATCCCCCCAGTAGCACAGCTGTGGTTTTCTCGATTGTTCAGGGTGGAATCACCTCTTGATGCTACACGGCAACAAGGCAATGCTACAGAGCAAAAACAAGTGCCAGCAACCTCAATCAATTGGTCAACCTTCACTAGTTGTTTTCTTGCAAAAGGAACCAGTATGAGGAATGTAAAAAAGACAGGCACTGTGTGATACAAGGCCATTGAAAGGTCAATAGATGTATCAGCCAACACTGACACATTTGGGATATCCAAACCATAAAAGAAAAAAAAAAACCTGCTGCTTATTTGAATCTAGTGAGCTGGAAGGATATATTTTCCATTTGAAAATTTGAAAGCTGCTCATTTCTTGGTGTTTGAGATCCAAAATGCAGCAGATTCACCAAAACATATGAATTCCAAGACTTAGTAAATACCAGCAACCGCCATGCCATCACAACCGATGTTTCTCCTCACAGTGTGTATGCATGTGTATGTGTGCATGGCTCCGGTTGCTATGGTTATGCCTTTCTCTGGATCAGTCTGCAGGCGGATAAATAATGCACACTAATGCTGGCATGGTGACAGCACTGCAGCAAGCTGTTGCTCACCTCAGCTCTGCTCTGGAAACACAACCACAGACATAAAAAGGCTAATGTGCACATATAGCAGCATGGATGCATGAATACCTGCATCAGTCTGTACTGGAAAAGACTGATAACATGCTTACAGACAGAGCCAGATAAAGGTTTTCTTCTCTTTTTTTTTTTTTCTATCATCTCTAATATTGATTGAACAAAAGCTCAACACAGCTGCCAGGCTGATATCAAAGATAGTTCTGACACAACTGTCTAATGAAGCATGTGAATAAACTTTAATGGACTGATGTCAATACCTTTCCCACTGTGGGCTGCATTCAAAGGTCAGCATTTGCCTCTTCAAAAACTGACAGTAACAATGAATAAGGGATGTGACATCAGGTGATGATGGAGGTGCAAGAAGCGTCAATGGAGTACCATGTTATCTCTGTGTATGTGGGTCCAGGGGTGATATTTAGATAAAGCCTGGTACTCCGTTGTGTTGTCACTCACAAATCGTCCACAAAATAGACACTGATTTGCATATATTAAGCTTTGGTCTACATTGTTTTTTCCATGCAAGCCCCCATGGAAGAAGACTTTTTGTAGAAGAGACAAAAACCAAATATTTCTTCTCGCAAATAACATTTCAAGAGATGAGGTGTTGTCTAGCTCCCCCAATCTCTTACTAAGCTTGTAGGGTTGGTAGTCTCAAGCTGTTTGGAAGTAAAATGTCAAAGAATTACTAAATATCAAAATGTTAAAGAATGTGGACTCAAAAGCAGTTTACTATTTTGTTTGTTTTTTTCTTTTAAATTTTGAAAGGCAATACTTAAAGTCAGAGCTTAGATGCAGGTGAGCCTATAACAGGTAAGTCTTTCAGGTGCTGGACTGGAACCTTCCCAGGGACTCCCAGAGAGAGCCTGATTACCATGACAAAGGCAACAATGATCTGGCAATGAATGGAGATTCAAGTCGGTCCTTATATTCAGCAAGGTAATACGCAGATGGAATAAACCTGGGAGCCCAAGCAGAGGCTACACCCATATGCAGGGAAGGCATGCAAAGCCTGTTCTTCTCACCACCTGAGAAGAGAAAAAGAGGAAGACAGAGAGAGAGAGAAAAAAAAGGGAGAAAAAATATTAGGCCTGCAAGGACCATGACAATAACTCTGCAAAACTCTACTACTTCACATGTCCCTATCAAATAGCATGAAATATTTACAGCTTGTTAAAAAAATTGTTTTTGAATGGTGTCCTCCTTGATAACTGCTGTCTGATGGGAGATTTATTTTTCCTTTTTTATAACTCATCCATTTGGACAGTGGTATGGTTTAAACTTACCTTGTGTGGTAGACCCCAACCTCTATTGATCTTATCCTTAGCACTTGTTCCTGTGCTTCAAGTACTTGGCGGTTGCAGCATTCCTAGTGGAATCTTCATGGTTCCCGTTTGCCTGTGGGATTCCAAGGCACTTGTAGCTGTCCTCAGTAACTGCAATGTTGTCTTCTGGTAGTGTAATCCCCTCAGTTCTGACCATCTTCCCTCTCTTTGTTACCATTCAACTACACATCTCCAGTCGTAATGACATTCCGATGTCATTGCTGTAGATCCTAGTGATGTCTCATCCACTCCTGGCCTACAGTTTGATGTTATTTATGTAGAGGAGGTGACTGAGGGTTACTCCATTCTGTAGTCGGTATTAATAGGTAGTCTTATTTATGATCTGGCTGAGGAAGTTCAGGCCTATGCAGAACAGTAATGGGGACAGAGCATCTCCTTGGTAAATCCCGCACTTGATGGTGACTTGTGCAATTGGTTTGAAGTTGGCCTCCTGTGTTGTTCTCTACAACTTCATGGAGTACCTGATGAAGACTCTTAGGGTCCTGTTGATCTTGTATAGTTCTAGGCATTCGAAGATCCATGTACGAGGCATTGAGTTAGAGGCTTTCCTGTAATCATGTTAAGGAGCTTTCTTGTCTTTATGCCGGTGGCTTCTATCTCCTTCTTTGGCCATCTTATTTTCCCAGCAGAGAATCTGACAACTGACAGGGTGTAGGTGTTGATTGCACAGCTCTTGTTCTTTCCATTCAGCTGACTCCTCAGGACTTGCCTTACTCTCTGCAGGTACTTGGTGGATGAAACAACAACCATCCATGAATACATCAGGAAAATGGCCACAAAGGATTGTGTGCTTAGTGAGTACCTCAGTCAGCAGAAACCCAAGAAAGAAGAGGAGAAAGAACAGGAACCATCATGGAAGGACAGGCCTCATCATGTACCACCGGTGGATAGAAGAAGTGCCAGATATAGAAAAATCCTACCAATGGCTGGACAGAGCTAGACTGAAAGACAGCGCAAAGGCACTAATCATGGCAGCACAACAGAAGCTCTGAGCACAAGATTGATAGAGACTGGGGTCTACTACACAAGATAAGACCCCAGGTGCAGGCTGTGCAGAGATGCCCCTGAGACAATCCAGCACATAACAGCAGGGTGCAAGATAGTAGCAGGCAGGGCATACATGGAGTGCCATAACTAAGTGGCCGGCATAGTATACAGGAGCATCTGTGTCGAGAATGACCTGGAAGTCCCGATCTCAAAATGTGGTATGCCCTCAAGGGTGATGGAGAATAACAGAGTTAAAAGCCTGTGGGATTTCCAAATACACATGGACAAACTAGTGATGGCTAACCAACTGGACATAGTAGTGGTGGACAAACAGAGGAAGAAAGGGGCTTGATAAATACCAAGGGCTCAGAGAAGAGCTATAGAGAATGTGGAAGGTGAAGATAACTGTAGCCCCCGTGGTAACTGGAACACTCAAGGCAGTGACCCCAAACTGGGAGAGAGGCTCCATCATATTCCAGGAATGACATCTCAGATCTCTCTCAAGAACAGCACAGTCCTGGGAACAGCTAAGATACTGCGCAGGACCCTCAAGCTCCCGGGCCTCTGCTAGAGGACTAAAGCTTGGAGGACATCTATCTATCTATCTATCTATCTATCTATCTATCTATCTATCTATCTATCTATCTATCTATCTATCTATCTATCTATCTATCTATCTATCTATCTATCTATCTATCTATCTATCTATCTATCTATCTATCTATCTATCTATCTATCTATCTATCTATCTATCTATCTATCTATCTATCTGCCTGTCTGCCTGTCTGCCTGTCTGCCTGTCTGTCTGTCTGTCTGTCTGTCTGTCTATCTGTCTTATCTGTGTATGTGTGTGTGTGTGTGTGTATGTGTGTGTATGTATGTATATATATATACACACATATATATATATATATATATATATACACACATATATATATATATATATACATATATATACATATACACACACACACACACATATATATATATATATACATATATATACATATACACACACACACACACATATATATATATATATATATATATGTGTGATAGATATTCATATGAATAGGTAAGTGTGTCCAAACTTTTGACTTGTACTGTATACATTTATGTCTGATTTCATATTATTATATTGGTGTACCATAAAATGAAGTAGTGCCTTAGTGCATTGATATTCATTACACATTTGTTTTTCAAGCTGGGTTCAGTTCCTTTGTGAATCTAGCTAAATAAATACAAGCACAGGTGACAGCAGAGGAATTCAGCTTATTGTTCAAAGCTTAGAAATTAACGCTGAAGGTAACAAATAGATTAATAAGGAAATTATTTTTTTTATCTCTGTGGAAATAGGTGGAGGTTGAATGGCAAGGAAATTGGTGAGCAGAAAAACCCTTGATTTTAAAAATACCATGCTTGCTCAATCAGTATGAGAGAACAGCTCCTGCTTTAAAAAAAGTGATAACAAAGGGCTGATGGAAGTGATAGAGAATAAAGTACACGGAACACACGACAAAGGGGGACACAAAAGAGAGACAGCTAGATGGAGAGTTCTTTATGTTCTTTAGTGAAAGCTTGGATGAGTCATTGTTCATAAAACTGTCTTGATATATGGAGGGAAAAAAGCACTGCAAAAAGATAGCAGTGCTATTTTTACAGTATAGTTGTTCATGTCAGAGTCACATGTTATAGCTCAAGTTGGCTGAGAATCAAAGCTTCCTGCCCAAGAGGAAATGGAGAAATGAATAAATAATGTTGTCTAGTTTTTCAGTGTCAAACACTTTCATGGTATAATAACAATAAATTCTCTTGCCTTTCAGTCTTAAAACTTGTAACAAATCACCTTGTGCACTTGGTGCAGCCAAGAGATTAATGCAAGACATCAGGTCACTCCATGAGCATAATGAAACTTGTCACAAAGACGTTTCACATGGAAATTTTATATGAACTTTCATATTGTTATAACCACATACACGAACATACACACATAAAATAGCTGCTAGAAGACAATAACAGTGGTGAGAACACAAATGGTTCATGAGAAAGAAAACAGAAAAAAAAAAAGCAATAAGTTATAACTAGCAGAGTCCGCTACTGCCAGTCGAAGCAAATCAAATTTAAACCACCTACCTGCAAACATTCCAAATGAACTGCGAGGATATTGGAGGGAATCTCAGGATACACCTGCTGATCGCAAATGATGTTCAAAGGATAATTCAGGCAATATATTTTTCAATATTGTATACTTTTCATATTCTCATCAAATCTAGTGAATGAATGAAAAGACCAAAATCAATAATGAATTGAATTTATCCTCCTATTAAATGCTGTTTGGCTATCCGAGGCCTGATGCAACTTGTTCCTCTTTTCCGTCATGTCCAAACTATTAAAAACACATCACAGAGCCGCAATGTTGGGCTGGTGTCACTTTCCAACAATGCCATAAGTACAGGCATTGTAGTGTCTTTCGAATTGATTTTAAAATCCCTCTTCAGATACTGTAGAATGCTTCTTCAATGGACAGTTGTTTTAGGCCTCGTCACTGTCAGATCTGGAAATCCGATTTGTGTGACAATGCACATACTTCCCGTCACTGCTTTCAACTGAAAGCAATCTTTTTCTTGCCAGTGTTGCATCAAAATTGCTGTTACCTGACATCCGTATATTATGTTCACATCAATAAGAGTGTTATATAAAAACGTAGGCTTTATAGTTTTGATCATTTCTACAAAAGAGTTTTCCTTTCATGGTTCTGTTAAAGTCGATTTCTTTTATAGCAGTGCTCTTCTTTGTGTGTGTGTGTGTGTGTGTGTGTTTATGTGTGTGTGGTTATTTTTCTTAAAAGCAGACATTTGGAAAGGAAAGCATGAATTCAAGTCATAGTATAAGCTAACTGGAAAATAAATCTAGAAATTTATTTTTTATATAGCCCAATGCCAATGAGCCATTTTTCAGCCGATCTACATTTGTTGGTGTGCCTATAATCACTCTACTCTTGAATGACTCAGTTTGGGCCAAGCTTTAGCTGTTGAACAGATGGCCCATCATGTGAGTCTAGAATACTTTGGTATACAGGGATAGTTTATGGTTGATTCAATGACTGCAAGGTGCCCAGGTCCTGCTGCAGCAAAATAAGCCCAAATCATCACTCCTCAACCCCTCGACTGTGCTTGACAGTTGGTTTGAGGTGTTCGTGCTGATATGTTGCGTTTGGTTTTCACAATAAACAATAAACATTTTTATTATGGCTAAACATCTCCACTTTGGTCTCATCTGTCCACTGGACATTGTTCTGAAGTCTTGTGGTTTGTTCAGACTCAGCTTTGCAAACTAAAACTTGTGCCGCCAAGTTATTTATAGAGAGAAGAGATTTTCTCTTGGAAACCGTCCCAAACAAACCATACTCATTCAGTCTTATTCTGGACATGCTAACTGAGATCTGTAGAGCCTGAGATATACAGGGGTGTGCAAAAGTGATCATTTTCATGATTTTCTTTTATCAATCATTGGTTGTTCAGATCAGCAATTTCAGTTAGATATATCATATAGCAGATGAACACAGTGATATTTGAGAAGTGAAATGAAGTTTATAGGATTGACATAAAGTGTGCAATAATTATTTAAACAAAATTAGACAGGTGCTTGGGTACCCCAACAGAAAAATGGCATCAATATTTAGTAGATCCTGCTTTTGCAGAAATAACAGGCT
>JAMQGT020002079.1:0-29299 GCA_024447675.2 Pterophyllum scalare | reverse complement strand
TGAATAATTCCAATATTAAATCTCGACTCGCTACAGCTGATAGTCTGTTCTCTATGTCATGTTTTTCTTCTGTCTGAAGGGCGCCATCATCAGCCAGCTGAAGGAGGAGAAGAACTTCAGGTCTTTTATTCAGAGGCTGTGAAGCCCGACTCCACTTCCTGTGAGTCCTGTTTTTATTCAGATTTTACTAATTCAGTTCTGTTTGCTTTTTTCCTTGATTTCTTTTCTGTAGTTTCACTTTTTTAAAGTTATTATTATTACTGTTATATTTTTAAATCTATCTACTTTTTGTTTTTATTATTTTTGAGGGACATTCACTCACTTTATTAATTTATTTCTTTAATTCAATTTATTAATTTATTGTTTTTTTCCTATTTTTTCTATCTTTCTCTTGTTTTTTATTCATGTGTTTGTTAGTTTGCAGGTCACTTCTGTAACCCTCCATGTTACAGAGGTCAAGAAATCCCTAAAGGAGTTAAATTATTAACAGCAGCCTTTAAATGTTCTCTGTTAATGTAAAATTCTGGATGAAAGATTCACTAAAAATATGATTTTTTTAAAAAAAAGGATGCATTTGTGATTGAGCAACAGGAGCAGAGTTTGCAGGTTTAAGTTTCTGTTGTTAAATAACACAAATAACCTGATATGTTCTGCTCTGCTCTGCCGGAATGACCTTTGCTCCTGCAGTGGAGAATGGTCCTCAGCGGGTCTCAGATAGTCCAGCTGAAGAGCTGGACTATCTGAAGAGCTGCAGATGGTTTATTCAGAGGCTCTCTCCAGCATGTCCTGGGTCTGCCCCGGGGCCTCCTCTCAGAAGGACATGCCTGGGACACCTCACCAAAGGGGTACCCCAGGAGGCATCCTTGTCAGATGCCCAAACCACCTCAACTGCCTCCTCTCGATATGGAGGCGCAGCAGCTCTGCTCCTGAATGGCTGCACTCCTCACCCTCTCTCTAACAGATATGACAGCCACCCTTTGGAGGAAGCTCATTTCTGCCGCTTGTATTCGCGATCTTATTCTTTCAGTCACTACCCAAAGCTTCGTGACCATAGGTGAGGGTAGGGATGTAGATCAACCGGTAAATCGACAGCTTCGCTTTCGTGCTCAGCTCCCTCTTCACCAGGACAGACGGGTGCAGCGCTGCAGGCACAGCAGTCTGTTGATTTTATCATCATGACCCATCTGTTGATCTCCTGCTCCCTTCTCCTGTCACTCGTGAACAAGACCCCGAGATACTCAAATGCCCCTCAAAGGGTCTCCAAAAAGCTGGCCAATCAGAAGAAAGTGGGCGTTTAGGGAGGGTGGAGCTTTAAAGGGGGAAGAGCTAAAGCAGCTTGTTTCATACCAATTTCGATTGTCATAGAAGATGGAAGCGATGAACATTTTGGCTGTCAACATGTCAGTGTTTTGAAATTGGATGATGGGAACAGCTGAGAAAACTAATTATCTTGGATTGTTATCCAGGAAAAACAGTTTATTTTTTATTTTTCATTTTCTCATAGTGTTCTTATAGACTTGAAGTCTTTTTCCAAACACAGGTATCACCCCCTGGTGGCCATTAGAAAACAGACACTTCCACATTGGCTTCACGTTTCAGACCTGGAATCTACATCTATTTTTACACTGTCTATGACAGTGTTTCCCAAAGTGTGGTCCATGGCCCACCAGGGGGTCATGAAGGTACTGCAGGGGGCCACAGTAATAACAGAAATTCTGTTTTGTTTTTTGTTTTTAACCCTTTATTTTACCAGATAAAATGTTTGAGAACCAGTCCTCATTTACAAACATGAACAAGTATGCACAGTTTGTATATTTTTGTATATTTTGATGAGAGTGAAGACAGGCTCCTAGCCAGGAAAGTTTCACAGCTGGCGCTAACGGAGCGAGTTTATGGAACAGAGTTTATTTGTGAAGCGTACAAATCACTTGTAGGTGATGTCACAGTGGCTACATCCATCTTTTATATACAGTCTGTGGTTGCTCTCCGGTAACAGTGAAAAAATTCAAACCCGATGAATTATGACCTCAAAGACATTCTGTAGTTTTTGTATTTGCTCGGGTTTATTAGCGTAGTCTGTAATTCCTGTTGTTTGTCTTCCGTTGCTTTAAACACGACATTTATATTTACCTGATTTTTTTCCATTCTTGTCTCTGTTGTGACGGGAAACCTGAAGTGGAAAACCATCACTGGCCAGCCTCAGCAGGAGGAGAAGAGGATCTTCATGCGGATTATTCAGAGGTCACCATGCCCGTCTCTGTTTTCTGTGAGTCCTTTTTTAAAAAAGAAATTATTGTCATCTGAAATTATGTTTTTGTCATTAAATGTGACAAATTGATTTTGGAAGCCGATCGATCAGGAGAAAGTGAGCTTTTAGCCAAGACATAAGCTGCTTCAGACAGACTGCACCCAGAATTACTGTGATCTGTGAATCATGCAGAGCTCCAGGGGCGGGGTACCAGAATTTACATGCAGACTTATGATGAATGTGTGGTTTAGATTTTAAAATCCACATTGTCTCTAATCTGTGGACACTGTGTGGTTGTCGGATCAATCTGCAAACAGACCTGAGAACAGTTTTCTTAATTTCAGATACCCTGTACAGTACCCTCCAGTGAAAGTCCATCACTGAGTGAGGTATGAAATACACCACTGATTAACTCATACTATAAAGAAATGATGAGCATTAAATATGAGTGTGTGTTTATTTTCAGGAACAACAGAAAAAGCCAAACTTCAGGAAGAGTCTCCGTAAGAACCTCCGTCTTCATTCTGACCAGCATTTGAAATTTGAAACTTACAGCTTTAACCTCATCCAGTCATATTTCTTCAATCTCAGAAGCAAGAACCAACCCTCTGCTGTCTCTCAGTAATATTCTAGTTCACACTTTGACCGTCTCCACTCTCAGTCCCCTCAGGCCGTCTCTGCCGTCCGGAGCGCAGCAGCTGTGCTTGCTAACTAAATCTAGCCAGTG
Organism: Pterophyllum scalare; assembly: GCA_024447675.2. Classification (NCBI taxonomy): domain Eukaryota; kingdom Metazoa; phylum Chordata; class Actinopteri; order Cichliformes; family Cichlidae; genus Pterophyllum; species Pterophyllum scalare. The sequence goes on along the minus strand of JAMQGT020002079.1, from coordinate 26,324 downwards.
TTCACTGTCAGAGCTTTGTGTTGATTTTTGCGCTGTTATCGGAAGAAAAGGTTTGAGTTTGTCTTTGTTTCTCTCTCTTATTCCTATTTTTTTCTTGAGTATTTTGTCCATTTTATTGCTCTGGTTCAGTTATTATTTTCACTCCAAGACATAAAAATATTCTGGAAATTGAATTCAGTCTTGTGTGCTTTTTCAAATCAACAAACCATCATCTAAAGGTCACAGCAGAAGCACCACAGCTGCAGTTCCTCTGCAGTCCAGCAGGGTGCCAGCAGAAACTGCTTTGGTCGCTGTCCCCTTCATAACAGCTGTACTGACCTCCGGTGGAAATCAGGGAAATTTAAGGATTTCTCTCTGTGTGTGTGCGTGTATGTGTGCGTGTGCTCCCATACAGTCCATGGATGCAAATGTAGAGAATTCCTCAGCCTCTTCTTCTCCAGCAGGGGGAGCCAGAGATCGATGTAAACCCCAGCCTCAGAGCGTCTGTGCACTGGTTTGTTCCCAGTTTCTCCATCAGAGTTTGTTGTCAGTGGAGGGCTCTGATCTGTCAAACCCCGTGTATCAAATGATGCTTTATTATAAAGTTTTAGAGTGTCTGTTCTGGGTGTCTGGACCTCTTAAGTTCAGTGAAATGAAAGGTTCCTGCTTGTGCACACAGAGGATGGATTACTCTGCAAAGACCACAGGGCCCGATGGGATCAGGGGGCTCATGGAAACTCAAAGGGCTCAGTCAAAACAATCGGAAGTCCCCCTTACTGTTGCTGATCCGAGTTCAGTGTTAATGAAAACGTGGTAACATGTTAGATCAGAGCGCCAGCACTCAGCAGCACTGAAACTCTGAGTATGGGAGAGGCTCCTGCCCAAAGCAAAGGGATCAAGCCCCCCCATGCACAGGCATGCAAAAGACCCCACCTCATACCATAGAGGACCAACAACGCAAACCTGAACACAGACCAGCCACAAACCACACAGTACTCATTTTGTGTGCTCAGCTGTTTTTGAGTCTTCCTGGTTGCTTTGGTGTCATTTATGTCTCATTTTCCTTGCGTTGTCACTGTGAAGTAGTTTTGCATCATGTTTTGGTGATTTTATGCCATTGTTTTAGAACTTGTGTCTCATTTGGTGACCATCTGTCCTTTAAGTGGCTTTTTGTCATGTTCTGCTGGATTTGTGCCACATTTTTGACGTCATATTTAGCTGGTTTCGCATCAAATTTTGCTGGTTTTGTGTCCTACTTTGCAGATTTTCTCACATTTTGGTCAATTTATGACCCATTTTAGTGGTTTTATATCAGACTGTTTACCCCAGATGACTGAAATGGAAACCTGTAGACCGATTAACATTTAGGATGATGTATTCACAGCAGAGCAAGAACTATAGTGTAGGAAACATTCACTAAGGTTTAGTGTGAGGCAGCTGTGGGGAGGACGGTAGAAAGTGGGCAGACAGGAGAGGATTTAGGTTGGTTCAAGTCCTTTCTTCCTAACAAAGGCCAGAGGGAATACTCCAAGGAAACACGGAAAGATCCAGGGATGCACCAGGAAGAAGTAGGAGGGGGAGACAGAGAAGCAAAGTGTTGAGAGAATAAAACATAAAGACGCTGGCTGAACAAGAGTCTGTCGTTACCACTTGGAGTAGATGCAACTATCTAGTAAAGAATGAATGAAGTGATCCTTAAATATGCAGGTTTGATGAGGGAATGACCAGCAGGTGAGAGGCAGGAGGAAAGAAGAGAGGAGGCAGGTACCTCTGACGATGACACGGATATAAGTGGTTTTATTTTGGTAGTTTTGCTTTTGAGGATCATCATAAGAATCGCTTGGTCACAGCAGGTTAAACTAGCTTTGAGATAAAAACCCCCAAACCCTCTGTGGTTCAGAAAGAGCGGGTGTAGTGGTACAGTGTGAGGCTCGACTGTGGTTTGAGTCCGAGACACTCGCGTGTTGGGTTGAACCCAACATGTGAGTCATCTGATCAGTTGAGCTGTGTCTGGCCCGCTGTTTTAAAACTTTAACTCCAGAAGCCGCTGAAGAAGCTTTTGGCTTCACTTCCTGCTGGTGCACGTGTGTGTGTGTGTGTGTGTGTGTGTGTGTGTGTGACTGTGTGTGTATCGGTATCTGTTTAACCACCTTGTAGCCACAGGATGTGTTTGAAAGTGTGAAGCAGCAGTTGTTACGCCTCTGTGGGAACATGAAAGGTGTTAAAAAAACACAGCTGATGTTGGAAAGAGAGTTGTTATCTTTCTTGCTCTTCCACCGTCTGCAGCAGCTCATCTCGGTGCAGAATGTCTGCTGCATTGGACCACAGACTGTCCATAAAGAAAGAAATAATGATGCTGGAACTGGTTTAGACCTGCAGTGCTTTGTGTGCAGGATGCTTTCATGCTGTGCTTTCAGCGACACAAGCTGACAAACACTCACATGTAGGCCAGCTTTAAATACTTTACCTGCCTTCTGCCATCGGGACAGCATACTTCCTGAACCGCAAACACATCTACGTATTGTTTAAAGAGAAGCGCCGACACTCCGAGCATCATCGGTTCTTTCTGTAATCCTTCAGATCTGGTTAATAACACAGGAGAGTCATCAAAGGGCCACTTTTAGTGATTTCGACTTACTGATAATAAAGTTTTTCTGCACCCCATGCTTCCATTCAACTTCCATTGAACTTCAGTTTTAAAAATATCGCCATGTTGGTTTTCTGGAGCCAGAAGTGACCACACTCGGACGAGAGGCTGGCACAATAAGTTATTACATTACTTTGTTATCAAGCTGCAACTACAGACTGCACAGGAGCATCACACAGACACAGATACCTGCTAATCAGCACAACAGCAGCACAAAACTGGCTCCACTCCTAATTATAAAAACTTTAAACCTTAATAGGTAAGAGGTTGTAAAAAAAAAAAGTGCATCAGGCTGTAACGTGTTTATTTCTGCTGTACAGTGAGACTCACCGTGGAGCCCCACACAGGTCCCTGAGGGAGACTTCAGCTGCTGACACTTCAGTACTGGCTTCAGTTTGACCAACACTGCAAGAAAGATCAGTTTTTTTGGAGGTACAAATATTACCATTTAAAAGCGTGAAGGCTTTGGGGACAGCCTAAGTGGGGCTTTTTTTTTTTTGCCTCCCCCCCCCACCTCCACACACATGCATTGCCAGAAAACAGAAAGTCCACTGTGGGAGTAATCTTATGTATGTGAACAATGAAAGGGTAGTCGTCATTTTCTACTGCAGTGGCGTGTGGTGACTTTTACAGAAAGTGAGGCAGTGGAGGTGACACCTCCGCCCACCCAAAGATTCCCGCTCTCGCAGGCAGCTCTGCTCTCAGAGCCAAATTCAGCTCATGTGAATCACTATGACTTCAGACAGTTTAGAGGCAGAGCCCAAAGGAAGAGGCGCGCTGATGTGAGCGGTCACTTCCAAAGCACTAATGTCACAACCTCTGTGACTGACAGGTTCAGTTTATCACGGTAAACCCAGTTACACTGTGGTAGCAACATAAACGCCATCTTTATATTATATTTGGTTACAATTTGAAAAATTAGGTTTTAGCAGTTCAACTACTAACAACTAGCACTGGGTTCCTTCAATGCTGCAGAAACCTTTGAAACTGGACATGTTCTGAAGCTTCTGCACTCCTGTCCCATTAGCCTGTCCTACAGTGTCACATACCTTATAACGACAGAAATAATGACAGAAACTATTGATTCCAATGGCTCAAAGTCAAGCTAGCATCCAGATACAACAGCCAACATAGACACAAAATGGCAGCAATTTGCAGGCTGGATGCAAACAGGCAACATGACATCTTTTACAGGACTGAATGATGTTTTAGACCTCAAACAACCAGTTTGGCATGCTTGAATGTCCACAGTGTGGGACCACAGGCTGCCCACACAGACGCAGCAGTCTGAAACACAGTTTGTTCTACAGAGCCGGGCTCTGAATGGGACTCAGAGGAGCAGCTATTGGCTCAGCTGGCTTTGGCCCCTAACTGTTGTAGCTGCTGCTAAGCTGCACTGGTTCAAAGTGCTGACCCGAGCTGTGCTGATGTTTTTCAGTGCGGAAGTCTTTCTCTCCTCTAGGTTTAGTATTTTTGTGGCTGCAGTTTGAATTATTAATAAGAGCTCTGAGAGCGTTTTAGTCAAAAATTCACGAGACTCGTCGGCTGCTCGGCGCAGAGCTTTCAGTCATCAAACCTTCAGTCTGAAAAATAAAAATCCACGAAACAAACAAACAGTTAACAGTGAGTCTGCAGATTATTTCTTAACAGACTCAAAATTAAATAAATGATTTACCATTTTTATCATAAATTATGTATGATAAATGTAAAAAAGAAAGACTGGTTCCCCGTTGCAGCAACATTGCAAACAATGCTGAGAAAAGTTATAATGTTTCAAAAATGCAACATTTGATATAAAAGCATTAATTTGAGTTTTAACATTTTTACGTGGCTGCTACGATGTTCTGCAGAAAAGTCTGCAACCCAAGGAAGCTAGCTACCCCAGGGAGTGTATTATGCTGTTAAATGGATGATTCTAGCACCTCAAAGGTGCAGCAACTCAACTATAGGTCCTACATTTACATTTCAGTAATGTACAGGGCTCATAGTCATTGTACACAGGGCTGTGCTCCCACCTGAGTCACATCTCATGAACTGGCATTTATCTTTTACCAAGCCAATACACCTCCGCATGTACATGGATAGAGTTGCATGTAATTACATACAAAACAGCCTCTGTGACACGAGCTGGACACCTGTGACGGAGCACTGATTCCTTATAGCTCTCACCCAGCACTGCCTTTGGATGGTCTGCTTTAGTCCTTCCTGCTATATTCATATTGACAAAGTTACTCCTGCTCACCACCATCATACCTACTGAACTACATCATCACAAAATTGGGCGCTTACTGTCTTCAGCTTATTTGTTCCATGTGCCCATAAAGCTCAAATTGGAATTGGAAAAAAGTTCAAATTTGCAGCTCCCTCCCTCAGCTCCCACTCTTTAAAATGAGTATTTTAATGTCAGGTGTCATATTTTCCTGGCTAAATGAAGCTTAAATATGAAATATTCTAACAGTAAACAGAGAAGATAGTCCCTCTGTCTGCTGCTGAGCTCCTGATGGAGAGGATCTTTGTGTGTGTGTGCCAGAACAGCCTGCTCTGTGTGTGTGTGTGTGTCTGTGTGTGTGTGTGTTCAGTTTAAAGGGAAATGTCCTGACAGCAGCTCTCTGTTATGCTGCTGCTCGGGGAACATTCCTGTGTTTGGGCCGAGCCTCTCTGGAAGCTGCTGCTGCTGCTGCAGTGCTTCCTGACAGAGACCACACCTCCACTCAGCACCCACCGCGCAACCCTGACACACCAGCCACTCAAAAAACTGCTCACACATACACAGGATGTTTCCTCCAAAATAAAGGCCTCACAACAAGCAGACGAGGTCAGAGCATTTTTCAGTCAGAAAACAAAATAAAACCCAGAGTTATGCTGCAGGAATTAGGATTAAAAATGAATTTGTTACTCATAAACATCTGACTGCTACTATTGGTTCTGGATAAACTACACAATATTTCTGTCCCGTCTATCTTGGCTTGTGATTGTGGTTATAAACCCATAGTTTGTACTTCATTTCAGATAATTCTGCTTGCTGCAGCCGTCTCACACAGCTGTCATTTTTCTTACATTACAATTTGGTTAGATAAAGAAAAAGGAAATAACCACCATACTCTGATTAAAGTTTTGTTGCATGTGACACTTGCAACAAAATGTAGAACACAACATCACATTGGGGTGGTGGGGGGTGGTGATGAAATGGACATAATATATATGAAAATGAAAAGAACTATATAGATGCTAATAATTTCTGTATGTGCAATGATGTTTGTACAAAGTTTCTTTGAGATTGTCCCACCTGTAAAGATCGCTGCGCTGTTACTGAGCACTGAGCAGGAGGTATCTGAGTCTGTGTGATGCTGCCACAAACATGGAGTTAAAACCAGTGCGCCAAACCGTGGCTGTGTCCATCTTTTATTTATAGCCTCTTGAATCTCTTGAACTAACTTATCAATGAATAGTTCAGGTTCTTTTTTTTTAAAAAAAAAATGATAACACAAAAACAGGTGAAAATTGACCTGCTTATATGCAGTTAATCAGACTATATTAAAAAATATCTGAAGGAACATTAAAGTGCAGTAGACGATTTTGGGAGGAGAGCGTGTTTTTCGGTGCTTTTATTGTAAAATGCGTCCCGGAAGCGGTTGTGTCAAACAGCTGTGCGTTGACGTCAGTGAGGCGCAGACGGAGTGTAACGCGTCGGAGGGTCGACGGTGACTTTCAGCTGCGGTTAAACTCGTTTAAACGTCTCCCTTTCCGTGTTGTTTACCGGCACCATGTCGCACACCGTCATCACTACGACCACAACAACGACCAGGACATCCGGGGAGAGCGGCCTGAACCTGGGCTACACCCGGACCATCCCGGGGCTGCTCAAGATCGGACAGCTGGTAAGAGGCGGTCCAGGCGGAAAAATACCGGGATGTAACCGGGACTTTACCCGGTTTAACCAGGGTTTCTGGGACACTTGACAGAGTTTTTCCAATGTGGGATAGATGTAGATATGAGAAACTTTAACTGTGAAGTATCTAAATGATGGTTTTTGATATTGATCGGGATGTGATGCTCGGAGAGGAAAGGGATCGATTCCTAATGGAGAAGGATTGATTTTCTTAAAAACGTCAATTTCCTGCCATTAATCTAAGTCCAGCCAGGGACGGCCCAGAGAAAACAGGACGGGGGGCCCCCCGGGCTCTCAGAGGACCCCCTCAGCAGTTTGATCTGTCTGCATATTTGAATCAGATGGAGGGCAGAAGCCAGAGACTCAGATGAATACGGAGCTCCTCCTGGTGGACTCTGAGCCGTTTCTCCATGAAAACACCTGTAGTTTAAAGCTGTTAAGATCCATGAAGTCTGACAGATGTGACAGATTAATTTAAGTCTGAAAACCAAATGTTGAAATTTCAGTCAATCTGGTATCTGCCATCGACGTAAATGCTCTGCATATACATGCCTCCATCAGTGAATGAATAAAATATCCACACTAGTCACTTTATTAGGTCACATCAATCACATGACTGCTGCAGTCACATCTTTGGCTGCATCCACGATGTGACTTACCTGTTCCACCACACCCCAAAGGTGCTCTACTGGACTGAGATCTGCTGGCTCTGGAGGCCGTCTGAATACAGTTCAGGAAACCAGTCTGAGATGAGCTGAGCTTTGTGACATGGTGAGCTATGAAGCAGCCATCAGATGAAGATGGTACACTGTGGTCACAGAGGGATGGACATGGTCAGCAAGAACACTCAGGAAGGCTGTGGAGGTTAAATGGTGCTCAGTTGGTACTAAGGGGCCCAAAGTGTGCCAAGAAAATATCCCCCACGCCATCACACCAGCAGCAGGAGCCTGACCCACTGATACAAGGCAGGATGGATCATGCTTTCATGCTGTTTCCTGTTCTTAGCTGACAGGAGGGGTACCTGGTGTGCTCTTCTGCTGCCATAGCCCATCTGCTTCAAGGTTTGACATGGGCAATCAGACATGCTCTTCTGCGTACTCTGGTTGTAACAAGTAGTTGTTTGAGTCACTGTTTCCTTCCTGCCAGCTCAAAGAAGTCTGCCTTAGAAACAGCTGATCCTGTGCTGGAAATCACTGCACGGGCTCAAGAACACTTCTGAAAACCGTCGACAGTGAACGCAGCTCATCGGCTTATTACTTAATGCCAAAACACGTTCTCTGTGGGCTCAAAACAAGCAGATCTTTAAAAAAATATTAGTTTCAACATTTCAACTCAGTTTTTATCAAGTACAGTTGATAAACAATGAAGAAATCATTGCAGTGTTTTTATTGGACATGTTCACACTGATGCTCTCAGCGGCCTGACGTCACAGTCGCACCTTCAGGGTTTAAACACGTCTCACTGTCTTTGTGCGTTTTCTGTTCTCCCAGATCTCCCTGCTCATCGCCTTCCTGTGTGTCCGCTGTGCTCGCGGTTGGCCCAGCTGGTCGGCTTTCCAGTACTTTGAGGTGGTGACGCTGTGGTTCCTCGTCGCCTTCCTCATCTTCTTCCTCATGCACCTGTTCAGGCTGCAGGGGAAGATGCCTTGCATCAACTGGCCTCTTACGGTAAGAGGAGCAACACTTCCATCTGTGTGTTTGCGTTTCGATTGAGGACTGTTCAGTTCATTAATTTCCTCAGTCTCACTTCTGCATTTCAGTCGAACTTCTGCACCAAATATTTGAATGTTTGATTCTCAGCGTTGCATAACAGGAAGCTGCAAAATGCTTTGGTCAGATGTTCTGGGTTCTTTCTGGGGTTTCTTCTTCTTTTGGCTGCTCCCTTTAGAGGGCGCCACAGCGGATCATCTGCCTCCATCTCAGCCTATCCCAGCATCCTCCTCTGTCACTCCGTCCCTCTGCATGTCCTCCTTCACTACATCCATGAACCTCCTCTGAGGTCTTCCTCTTTTCCTCCTGCCTGGCTCCATCTTCAACATCCTTTGTCCAGTATATCCACTCTCCCTCCTCCGCACGTTTCAACTGTACACAGATCTGTTTAGTAGCTGCTCATCTCCATTGTGCTATCCTCACGTCACGTCTCCCTAAAGACCAGGTTGCTATTGTGGTGGTCCTCGATATCATTCAGTTTCCTCTCCATTGAAAGTTGGACTGCAGCCAGTGATGGTGGTCCTGGTTCGGTTCTGGTGGTCACTCTAACTGCAACCTGCAGCAGGTGGAGAAGTGGTTATTGAGCCGCTGTGCCGAGCTCACCCAGAGTTTGAGACTGCAGGACGAAAGACGTGCTGGAGAGGCAGCTGATTATATCGATCAGTAATTTGTTCTAATGCACTTCCCAGGATACACTTCATGTACGGGATTATTTATTAATGGATCTATGAAAATGCCTGCGAGTGAAGCCCGACCTCAAAATCACAACTGGTTTCATAACTGTCCCTCCACAGGTTTCCATTCTGCTACTTTCCACCTCAGGCCACCATATAAACATTTGTGCACTGAGATATTCTTCCAGAGTTTCCATTACATTGCTCATTGTGAATGAGACCTGACTGTGCAGCCTTCCACTACAGAGGAAATCTGAGGAAGGCTCAGAGCTTTCTCATATTTCATCCATAGTGAAGATGAGTGCTGATCGTTAGCGACTTTACTCCAGCTGAATCACAGAGGTGTTCACCAGCCCACAGAGTGCAGAAACATCTGTCCAGAGGATGCCAATGACAGATGCTGAGAAAGCTGCTTAGAAATCTTGTGTCTATTCAGTAAAACCTTTATTGTTCCTCTGCTGTTTCAGGAGTTCTTTCATTACTCTGTGGGATGTGTCCTCATTTTCATCGCCTCCATCCTCGCTTCGGTGAAGAGCTATGGCGTTTCGGCGCTGGTGGCTGGATCGGTACGTAAGGGCGCATCGCCGGGTGACTCTCTCCCAGCTCTGGTAGCAGACCAGGAAACTGAGGCGGGGTGATAACATTCCCCCTTTTCCTGCTTCTATGCATCTGTCCTGATTACACAGGAAATCCCATTAAGGGTTTTCCTGAGAAATCAGTTCCTCTGAACCCTCCCGTTTCTTCATCTGAAGGGATAGATTTAACCTTTTCTGATCTCAGCGGGTAAACGTGATTAACTTTATTTTGACAGGTATTTGTCTTTGTGAGGCTGGCATGCTAACATGCTGTGTGTGTGTTTGCAGGTGTTTGGATTCATAGCGACTTTCCTGATGGCCGTTAATTTGTGGACGTCTTACAGTGTGGCCTGTGGGCCTCAGTCTGGTAGGTCCTGTCCTCTAACTGCCCTTTCATTTGCTTTAAGGAGCTCTGGATGCACAGCACAGAGCCTTCACCTCCTTCTGGGTTTCAGCTTGTTTCATGCTGACATTGATTTTGGTCCAAGCGTCTCCAGCACTGAATGAGGCTCTCGCCTTTTAAACACACTGCAGATCCAAACCTCCAGAAACTATTCAGTCATCATTCTCGGCTTCTCCAGCTTTTTATTAGCGCTGTTCATGTGTAGCAAGCTCAGTTTTTGAAAACACACACTGCAGCCAATGGGCTCACAGTGAGTGTATTTGAACACTTAGACCACCACACAGCCACGTATTAATGTTGTGGATGGGAACATCTCAGACGTTTTTGGCCAGGAAGAAGACACTTTAGATCCATTCCCGTATCCGGTTATGTAATTCAGGGAAGAATGCCATTGATGCTAATCAGTTAAAGGGCTTCAGAGAGATAAGATTAATTTTTTTTCCAAACAGTGAACCAACAGTTGCTTCAAGTGACATCTAGAGATGTGAGGCAGACCCACATGATAGAAATTATTTTCACTGCTCCGAGAATCTAACTTCCTCTCCTTGTCGTCCTCTCCCATCATGCCTTTCTGCAGCGGTGTAAAAAGCGCGCTGTCGTGGAGGAACCAGATGGCTGTGTTGGCAGTTCGCTGTGTCCTGATCCATTTTTTCTGCCAAGCAACCACCTGAATAGATCGATCTGATTGGATTATAAATCATACTGCAGGGGGAGCACTGATGGAGGACCGGCTGCCTGAGGCGTAAACATCCCCGATCATCACGCTCCACCCTCACAGGACAGTAGTTAGTGTTATTTTTCATTTCATTGAATCAGACCTCTACAGTCACATTTTCATGTCAAAGGTGCTCTGTGTCACATTTTAACCATCAGTAATCATCATCAGTGAATGACAGCACGGTGCAAACAGTCACCCAAAGCTGCCGTCTTTACATTTCTCATCATTCCCATTATTTTTAAATGTTTTTATTTTCTTTATTTTCCTTAAGCTTGGAAAACTTTTTTTTTTTTTTTTTTAGAGAAATGTAAGCTCTAAAACAATAGTGCCCTCTTACTGTTGTGTGCCATAAATCAGTTTAAATGAAGTCTAAAGTTTTGCAGGTCTGACTACAGCCTCGCCTTGCTGTCGCGTTTCCTCAGTGGTTTACAGCACCTGGCTTATTCTGCTCGATGCGTTCTTATTTTTCAAAACAAATTTCCATTCATTCCGACTTTTGTATTCCACTTTGAAACTTCCTGAAGCTCCGCGGAAGCAGTTCGGACCACGGATGTATTCAAATTCCAGTGGTTTTTCCTTTAAAATATTAGTATTCAAATATTCTTATCATTCAAACATGAACAATCTAATATTTGTCCAAGATTTGCATGCTAATGTAGTTGTTAGCATGCTAAAACTTTACTCAGGGGAAACCAAATGACAGCATGCTAACAAACGACAGCATGCTAACAAACGACAGCATGCTAACACATAAATGAAGCCAAACAGGGAAACCTAGAATGTTAGCATGCTAACACAGCAAACAACACAAAAACCAAGAAAACAATGTTTAATTTTTCTCCAGAGTAAAAAAACACGTGGTGGAAATCTTTACCCTCAGCCCAGAAAGGCTGACGGGTACTGCCGTCATCCCACTGGGCGGCCGAGTTTCAACTTCGTAAACACGATAACTTGAGTGCGACGCATCGACTACAAATCTCGAACGACTTAGTTCTTCCGATAAAAATGGCGATCACAGAGAGTGACAGTATTTTCATTGGCTTATATTTATGATGATTTTTAGCATTTTTTTAAATTCCTGGCTCTTACTCAGCCATTTGCAAGTGACTGAGGCTCATATGCACCCCATGAAGATCTACTGAGACCTGTAATTATGTGTTATAGAGCCTGTGCTTCCAGGGGGATTCATGCCACCCAAGGATATAGCTGCCAGGAGGCCAAGGGGGAGGCTGAGGGGGGCACTGGCAGCTGAGAGTATTTATTTTTTATTTTTTTATTGTCAGGAACCCCCATGTGCAGAATTAATCTATTGATTAGTTTCTACTGAAATAACTTCAGTTTTTTTTTGCCTGCTGTATTTTTCTTATTATTTCTTTTTGGGTCATGTTACGTTTGTGCCCCATTTTAAGAGATTCAAAGATATAAAGGGTCCCACCGATGTTGAACGCTGGGGCAAAACGTGACCTTTTTTAGAACTAGGTACATACAAATAAGTTAGAGTCCCGCTGGGTTTTTACCAACACAAATTTTAATGGTTTCAAAAAAATTCTGATATCGATATATTGACCAGTATTAGAATGGCGTTACATTTTATTAACATTACAAAAAGCAAACTGTAAGAAACTGACAGAAAATTGTTGATTAAAATCTTTATTTAATGACAAAATGCAAACAATCTTTGAATTGATTGATTTAATAATCAGATTATCTGAGAAGAAGCGCTGAGCTCATTCATTTATTTTGATCATCTGTACAAAAGAAGTGACGGCCGCAAAGTTTCCCTGACCCACAGACACCTCTGTAGGAAATAAACCTGAAAGTTCTCTTCAAGCACGGCTTTAACCGAATAGTCCGAAGCAAATGTTTTATTTTTTAACCGTAGGGTGTGAGGTGCTTTTAAAGCTTTAGGTCTTTTATAGGAAGCTCCGATGTAGCAGAGTTGCAGACACTGATGAATACATTATAGGGTTACATTAGTGTGCGGGATTTATTGAAAATAAGAGAAATGAAGGACAGCACTAAGAGCATCATTCATACAGTAATTTAAGTACTGTGTTACAAAGGAAGAATGTCTCATTGATTTTAATATTTCATGGATAAAATACTGCTATGTTTTGCTGAAGTGTAACTCTCATAAAGCATCACATTAATTCACCACACTCGGAGTTTAACGTTTCAGCAGCCACGGTTTCAGCGTGGCAACAAATGCAGACTATTATAATTTTGCTTTCAAGTTTTCATTCAGCTCTCCTTGGTGCTTAAACAAACAGACTCTTAGCCATTTGAATTTATAATTCAGTCTGAATTTTGTATTTTTAGTGCACCCAAGAAGCACATTGGTAATTATTTTAAATGATGGCAACAAAAGAGAGAGAGTACAATATCCAGATTATACTTACAAAGAAAAATATATGGAAACTGTATCAGGGGATCATATGGAAAAATCACTGGTGTGGAAATCTGTGTCTCTGAATTAATAAATATAATGAATCAAAACTGAATGACGAACTGGATTTGTAAAACTTTTTGGATTTATAAAGAAACTGATATGCTAAACTCTGTTTGGGTCAAATTTTGGAAGCTGCACTTCACATAATTGTAACGCTAATGAAAGCACAGAGTGAAAAAAATGCTTTAAGTGTTTGGTGTGGTGCACTTAAGAACAGCAGACTGTTAAAGCACAAACATTTCTCTAATACCTCTCCCAGCCTGTTTATCTTTGCTTGTTCTGGTATTTCTGATCACAATTATTAATCTGTGCTTTCATTTAGTGAGAGAAAACTTTTATTAATCTACACACAGCGATTTCCACACAGCTGACGACCCCCCAGCTCTGCAGCTTTAAACCATGTTTAGTATCTCTGCTCCTTTAGTTCTACAAACATTTCTAGTGGATTAAGTTATGTGGAAAATGGCGCTTTGACCAACTTGGAAAAGACCACATTATCGCTACAGCCGCTAGTTTGAGAAATTAGCCAGCTGGAGTATCACCTCAAGTGGTTTTCTAAATATGAAAATTTAAATATGAAGGATTGTTACAAATCTAGCCAGACAGTTTAATAGTCTTTAATAGTCTAGAAACATCAAAGGTGCTGGTAGGCCCATGTTAGCCTGTTTTGCCCCTTTAAATGTTCTTTTCGCTGGAAAACGTTAGCTTCCCGCTAAATGATCTCCTGCTACAGAGTTATTGCTAAGAAAATGTGTTCAGTCATCTCTTGTCTTTGAGTAAATTAAAACCATTTCAAACCACTCTTAGGCATATCATCAAATACATGTAATTTAGTGGAGAGTGTAGCTCTGTTATAGCTGTAGCTAACAAGCGTGACTCCTGCTGTATCAAAGTAAGCTTACAGTAAAGCTAACGTGTCTGTGTTTAGATGAAAACAGTTGCTCATCTTACTGGGTTTTAAATATGATATTGATAATTTAACAAAGTGCCATTTATTATTAGATTTTTTTTAAAACTATTTTTTAATTTATAATTCCAGTTTACAGGTTTATAAGTAATTTACTGCTGTTAATTTCTTGGGAAAAAAGTTTTAAATTTTTACACTGAGAAATCTTTGTAGAACTAAAACTTGTGCTCTCTTTAAATCTGTCATAACCTTACAACGAGAAGCCTCTCTGGTGTACTTCGAAAATTTTCTGCCATCTGTAAGGTATGAACCCAACCGTTTGATCTGCAGCGATGATCCTGAGATTACTGCCTTACTATTGATTAGATGCCAAAAATCTTAGTGTGACGCTTCTGATTTTGCACTGAACGTGTCTTAAATTTCCTCTGAGGTAGCCCAGAGGGCCGAATGAAGGATTCACATCTAATTGGATTTGAACTGAATGTTTAAGTGTGGAAGTTTCAGGTTTACAGATTAGTTTCTAATACATTTAAATACATATTATTGTCTTACTTCAGGTGCATCTCTTGGAGCCCCTACACACTGTGTGATATCAGCGGTCTTAATAGGTTCACTGCTAGATGGGTCTTATTAAAACCATGAATGTGAACCATCATGGTTAACGGGTTAATATAACACCATTTATCACTGGATCATTGGTGACATGCATGTATTAAGCTTAGCCTTAGAACACTAACTGAGGTTTGTAACACTATCACTTTCACTCTCACGTGGGTGGAAAAACTCCTGCTGTTAGTGCTCTAGGGGTTTTTAGCATCAGATTGTCCTGAATTGTAAAAAGCTTAATTAGGTTGCGGTGGCATGGTGGCACAGTGATTAGCACCATTTCCTCACTGCACAAAGGTTCAAATCCACTGTCCCGTTGGAGTTTCATGTTCTCCCCATGCCTGTACGGGCTCTCTCTGGGCTTCCTCCCACAGTCCAAAGCATACATGGGTTTGGGTTAAATGGTGATTCTAAATTAGCTGGTGACCTCTTCAGGGTGCTCGGTCTACTTCTGGGGGGTTTAAATGATCATGTGAAAATGCAGCGAATCTGGGTTCCTCAAAAGTTTCTCACTTCTGCTGTGAAAATGCAGTTTAATGTGGACCTGGTTTGACATATTTTTTTGGGTGGGTCTTAGCAAATTTAATGTTCCTTTCAGAAGCCTCTGAAAGGTGTCCCACGGTGCACTGGCTGTGGCAGTATCAGGAATAACGGTCCTGTTCTGAGACCTGGTTTAGGTTTTAGTCTGCATGAAGCTGGAGGGAGCAGAAGTGACGTCCCTCTGGAACCTTTGTGTCCTTTCACTTCTACTCGCTTTGTTTGGTTCAGGGACTAACTCAGAGGTTTGGGGTTCAAATGTGCCCCTTCACAGCAGTAACATTACTTATTTACTTTCCAGTTGGCAGTGGCTGTTCCCAGTGAGTCCCTCTGACTGCCGTACCTGATACAACAGGCCACAGACTCCTGAAAGCCAAAGACCGCTTTACCTGAGGCAGCCCAAAATCACACACTGTGTACGGGTCTCCAGGTTTACATCCCATTAATGTCACCGCTCTTCATAAGCTAAACTTGATTTCATGTTGCGATGCTCCAAGCTGTTCCCACGCTGTGTATTTGCTGCTTCACTGTGCTGCCTTTTTGGTTTTGTGTGTGGACCAGCTTGATTTGTAAGAGTTTTATTTTCGTATGTGTTGCACTGATAAAGCTTCCGATATGCTAAACTGTCTTTAGCAGGCAGTTAAATGATCTTAAACAATGTTAATCACTTAATGGACGTCTATAGACAAAAAGAAATAAGATTATAAGATTTACATTTGATTTTTTATATGTATTTCTATTGTTAAACTTTTGCAGTGCTATGTTTTCCCATCAGCATTCGGTTCTGGATCAAATTCAGACATTTTTATTGGCATATGTCTTTTTTTTAAACCCTCAAACTTGGCTTTATAGTTCTGTCTGGAGGTTTTGCATGGATCCAGAACTAGTCTGTAAAGAAGTCACAGTTTGAGCCTTTGATATCAGTTTCCTGAAGGACCTTTGAACTGTTTACAGTCATTTTCTTGCCACAAGAACTCTGATCATTGTGATTGGTTCTGGCTCTTGGATAGACAAAAACCATACTGTTTACATTATTTATTTTTGCTTGTGTGTATTTTCTGATGCTTAATGATGCTTTTCTCACCAATGCAAAGTGACCTGATGTACGGCTGCGTGCCCACTGGGAGACAAACATTCATGAGAATGGTTGCCAGTTAACTTTGAATCAGGACTAACTTCTAATCCAGCTACAGTCAGGTTTTAGTTACTCTGTTACTCATTAAATTTGCTATGGGAAGAATACAGAAAATGGGCAAATTACTGCCTGAAGACCTAGTTTCAGGGGGCAATAGCTACATTTTTCCTGACTTGTGGTGCACCCAGTCCATATCCAGGCCAAGGTTTGTTCATACCAATTTCTGCCATTCAGTTTAGTGATAACAACCAAAGCTCCCGATTGGCCAATCACACCTGGAAGCTTCTGGTAGCAAGAATGTCCCTTCTCTGCTGATCTCACGTATTCATATACAGAATGTGTTCATAGAAATTCAGTTTGACTCAGAAAGCTTATTTCAGAATCAGTATGAACTTTATCACGTTAAAGAAAAATACCCTTTTTTTTAATCTGCAGCCTGTTTTGACTTTACTGGAGAAGACTCAGAGTAACTTCCTGAAATGTGTTTTACCAAGAAGTCTGTAGTTTTACTCACTAAAACATTTCAGTCCAAGTAGATTTGGAATATCAGTCAGTTCATGTGGTAAAAAAACATGCTTTTTTTTTTAAAACACATACAGACTTAAAGAAAAACTCCCTTTGAACTGAACTGAGATCCTGGTTCCCGCTGTGGAAACACCAAGTTCCTCTAAGGGGTCCTAGATCCTGGGGGAAAGACTGCAATGAACTTTGAATGTTTAAATCATGGTGCACAAAAAGCCAAGAAAAGATGATTTCTTTTCTTTTTTGCTTAAAAAAAAAAGAAGTTTTATTTTTATTTTCTGACGACAGGTCAGATTCAAAGGTCAGGAAATAAAAACCATCCACTTTTAACTTACATTCTCTATCTGGAGATCATATTTCTAGTACATTAAAAGCTTTTTTCATTTTTAAATTTCTTCCTGTAACAAATTTCCTGAGTTCCTGATTGTCTGAGCTGCTTTTGGTCTCCGTTTACTGTTCTAGATCGGGACTAGGAAAAGCTGTCAAATTAAAAAAGAAAAAACCCACAGTATGAGGAACCCAGTGGACACGCTCACCCTGGTAGTTTAGATTATTTTGCTTTTCTCCAAAGTGCCTTAATGTTCTGTTGGTGTATAAACTGGTCACTTGGTTTCTGTGAGAACAAACTGAAGAACGTGGAAGCATGTTCAGCGTGAGGTTGAGGCTGGTCTTAAAGTTTGTGCTGCTGAGGTGAAGAAATGAAGTGATTGTATTATATATTACAGAAGAAAAGATGTCTACAGTATTATAAGACTCATCACAAAGAGCTCACATGACTTGAGTTGTTTTTCTACATTTTTAAAGTGTGTTTAAACTACAAGTTGTGATTTATTGCATGTTGTGAATTAAAGGCTCATTGCACCATTTCTGTCTTTGTGCTGTTTCATAGACCATAATGAACATAGAATAAAAAATAAAACAAGTACATGAGGAGCATGTAGTGCAAAAAATATTTGTAATTAGAAATGTCAAAAGATACATTTCTATAATGTTTCTGTTAGTTTTCTTTCTGATATTAGAAAGTTTTATGCTCGTTTTTGATCTCTAAAATGTGTCTCTTTTAGACAATTCAAACAGCAGTTAAAATTCCTGAAAGTATGATCGGGGTGTATCATATAAGTGACCGAAGCTTACAGTGGTTTGGTATTTTTCTTTAATATGTAAAGCACATTTTGAAGATACAGGAGAACATTATCATCAGCATGCAGAGAAAGTGAGAATCTTTTGCAAACATTAGGAAGAAAATGAGTCCTAAAGTCGATCCCTGTGGAACGCCTCCTATGGCTCTGATACATGATGAATATGAAGTGTTAAAAAGGTCTTCATAAAACAATGGTTTGAACAGAAAAGGACTTCATAAATGAAAATCTTAAGTATTAAAATTTACTAATTTTTGTTTCAAATTCAGATTAACTGGGAAATATTTAAAGTTGTTAAATGTTTAGATTTTGCTGTGCAGTGATGACCAAGTGACGCATAGAAACCGAACCCCGCTGCAGCTGCAATTTAGTTGTATTCCTCCTTAAATTACTCTTAGTTTTAGTTATTAAAAATTATTTTAAAGCATTCTGCACTCACTTCATAGATGCATGCTGTCATTTCCAGCACCAATCATTAGTCTAAAGACCAGTGTGACAGAAGGAAAACCAAAATGTTTGCACCCGCCCATGGTGGCTCATTGAAATATGTCATAAACTACATCACTGTGTTAGCAAAAGTGTCATATGGTTTGATTATGTTGATGTTTGTTCAAATGTTACAACTAAAAAATCAACAAAAACAGCAGTCCTCTTATTGAAATGCTCATTTTTGTGTGAGATATCCTGCATATACTGTATGCATGTATCTAGGCGAGTCTCTCCCACATGACATGATGACCTGACCCACTGAGGGAGGAAATGCTTTCTGGGCTGCGTTTAAGCCCAGAGTGTGAACATGAGGAAGCACTCTTTCCATTGGCTGGAGCAGACAAACAGCAGGTGACACAATGAGACACGAGAGGAAGTCATTAAAGAGCTCCAGCTGTGAAAAACTATAAAACATGAAGTAAACACGAGGTTTCTGTGACTTTAACACATCAGCATGAGGAAGGTTTCCTTTTCCTCAGCAGTCGCACCCACCTGATCAATTTGTATATTATTAGTTCCTTCTCGAGTCGATATTCTTCACAAATAGTTTTTAGCTTTAGTGTTTCCATTATTTTTGTTTTATTTTTCATTAATGTATGTATTTAGATTAGAAAGTGAATAAAATCCTTAGAGGCTCAGTTGTTGGTCAAGAAAAATCTCACCCAAACTCACAGTGTGGTTTGTCCCCAGTGGCAGGTTTTCCTGAGCTCACCTTTGTGTTTCTGGACTCTGGGTCAGACTGAGGCGTCCCAGCTGCTGTGGCTGTGATGGGACACACCCCTTCAGTCTGACTGGTTGGTAAAAAGTGCACACTGTTTGGCTGAAGCAGGGCAGCGTGTGATGGGAAGTATGAGTCATCGCTGCCTCGGCCCCTGGAGGCTCCCTTATTAAATAAAGGTATAAGGATGTTGTCACACTCAGGACGCACAGCTCAGTGCTGATGGAGGGAGAGAACCTCAGCAAGTCAGGATGAGAGGTCAGGAGCTGAGGTGGACTATGGCTCCCTCTGGGGGTGGCAGAGAAGACTGCAGACAAATCCAACAAGCACGGATGATGTAGTGTGTGTGTGTGTGTGTGTGTGTGTGTGTGTGTGTGTGCCTGCTGATCTCTGGCCCTGTTATTTTTTTCTGTAATAATGTGAGCCGTAGGTATGTGTTGTTACTTGCTCTCAGGGCTCATACAGATGTTACACAGATGTTCTGTTATTTTAAACACTGTTTTAGACGTGAAATGCTGAAATGCTTGGCAAACACACAGAAAGAAATGAAGAGGGTAAATACTTAAACTGTACCTGCATCTGTTCAGAAACATTACAGCCCAGTCTCAGCAGTTTTTAACACAGTAGTTTTTTAATGTGTGCACCTAACCAGGCATTTCATTAACATCTATTTCCTTCCACTTTATCCAATCCAGAGTTGCAGGGAGCTGCAGCCCAAAGGTGGTGTACACCCTGCACAGGTCACGTCTATTGTGGGGCTGACACAGGCAACCATCTCCACCTACGGCCAATTTAGACTGCACCTGCACACTCCAGAGGGATTCAAACCCAGGACCTCCATGCTGTGAGGCAACGCTGCTAACAGCTGCTCCACTGTGCCGCCCACATTTTTAATCAATAACTTATTTAAAAGTGAAACATTTTCATTTGGTACACATGAACATGAGTCAGTACAGATGAGACTGGGCCAATGAAACGTTGTGTTCAGGGACTCAGTGAAAAATGTGGGGAGATTTGTGTTGAGGAGCATGGAAAAACGTCCAGGACAAAAATGAATAAAGTTTCACAAACAGCAGCCAGACTGTGCTGAACATTAAATGTGGGATGGCAGCTGCTGGTGGCTGGAAAACAAACAAACAAACAAAAAAAGCCAATTTGACAACAAACAAAACACAATTTCTTTTGTCTATAAATCTGAACTTAACCCACAAATGTCACAACTTATAACATCATCTTTATCATCTCTGCACTCTGACTCTTTATAACTCTGCAAAGATCCACAAACATGTTTCTTTGCTCCTATAGTCTGTATATTTGCACAGTGAAAGTGAGTGGTGTAAAATGTTAACACAGTTAGCTGTGATTATGAATTATGCAGAAGAGGTCAGTAAGGCGAGGAGGTGGAAAACGTATCCTGAGGGTGAACCACAGGGATGAGCTGTGGATCCAGATGAAGCCCATTCCTGCTGAATTTATATCTTCATCACAATCTCATTTTGTCCTCTGTTACTTTGAGGTCTTCCGCCTGGCAGCGCCAGTATATCCACTCTCCCTCTTCTGCACACGTCCAAACCCTCTCATAAAAATCATAAAAAAGTCATAAAAATAGAAAAGTTTATTATTTTAATATAAAAACAGCATTGTGTTTTATTTTAAAATTTTCTGTTAAAAAACAATGTTTCTCTGCTGCAGTTAAGGAGGACTAACACTGAAGTTTCCTGTTTTTTAATCATTTCTGGACATATTTTTTAGCCACAAACACGTTTTGCAACCTCACAGCTGGTTACAAAAAAGCATTTTGAAAGGTAAAAGGAGGAAGTTCAGCACTGACCACAGAGACGTTAAACTCACCATCTCAGTCAGTCAGTGTCTTTATGAGCACTGCTGCAGTTTGATTCACTTTAAACCAGAAATCCTTCAATCAGCTCATTAAAACGTAAGGATGGCAGTTTGGGACAAAAAGACTCTCTGGGGTTTCCTGTTTCTGCTGGCAGGTAAGACATGATCTCTGCCTGATGACGGATGTTTAAATGTATTTTTCGACGCCTTTGTTTTACTGTTTGTTTTCCATGTCAAACTTTTCTTCTAGAACGAATCATAAGTGGCTCTACTTTTTCTTTTTCTTCATATCTTGAATGTTTCGTGTGCTCAAAGATTCCTCTTTCTTAAATAAACAAACATGTGACCAATGAAGAAGTTTGAGTCTTTATGCCTCTCACTGATCTGCTGTCACTGCTTCTGTGTTTGGCCTTTTTCAGGTGCTGTGGGTCAAACTGTGATCTATTCTTTCACGTCTACCTGTGCTGTCAAAGGATCGACTCTCACCCTCCCCTGCAGCTTCACTCCACGGAAGTCCTTCAATGAAGGTGGAAGAGAAGTTCCACTAAAGATCGTCAGAGTCCTCTGGTGTCAGAACCATATAGTCTGTCACGGCACCACCCCGTCTGTGTATTACAGTGAATCAGCAAACAACGACCCTCATTATCAGTACCTGGGAGACCTGAGGACAAACTGCACTTTACAGATCAGAGATGTTCAGGAGAGAGACAAGGGAACCTTTCGCTTCAGGATGGAGGCTGATCATACTGCAGGACATTTTACTAACAGGACAGGAGTGACTGTCAGAGTTGTTGGTGAGAAGAAAATATTCTGATTCTGACACAAATATTATTCATTAATATTAACAAGTGTTCAGTAAAGATAATAAACACTTTGATTTTAGATGGAACCAAAATGAGAATAATCAGCTCCAGTGAGGATAAAAAGTTCAGCAGAGGTGAAACCGTCACACTGCTCTGCACTTCACTCTGCACTTTCCACCAACTGGAGGTCACCTGGTTCAGAGATGGCCTCGCCCACTCAGAGTCTGGCCCCTCCCTCCATCTCAGCCCTCTGACTGCAGAGGATTCTGGGAACTACACCTGTGCTCTGAAGGCCAACACGAAGACTCTCTCTGAGGTGTACAGCCTGCAGGTGAAGGCAGAGGAAGGTTGGTTTGATCAGTTTCCTCTCTCAGACTCTCACTGCTGTCAAAGAGCTGCATGATGTTAAACTGTGACTGCTCAGACACGCTCAGACTGGTTTGGAGGAACGACACACTCTACAGTACACGCCTTCCTCTTGTGCTTCCTTTAACCTTTGTGCTGAAGTGTAGTTTCACATGAAAAACAGCCTACCAGCATGAAGTACTGACCACAAAGACATGGTGATGATTTCTGTTGTGAATTCTCTGTGATGTGATCAGCTGACCTGTGGCTGGTCTGAGGTCTCAACTACGTCCTACAATATATAGGCCCATGTTACATGAGCCATTGTGGCTTCCTTCAGTATGAAGGTGGAGTTTGTCAAGTGTTACTAAAGAGCACGATCAGCTCCAATTCACAGTGACGACTCCTTCTAGGAGCCCTGTTACTCAGCAGCCATATCTGAGCATTTATGTCTCCGCTCCTGTTCAGCAGCATCGTCTGAACTGACTCATTCAGTGGTTAAAGGCACATGAAAACAGCAAATCCACCACAGTCAGTCAAATCTGACCAGAATCACTTAAACGTTTGCAGACTGCACCCACAAATAGTTACACTTCCACCAGCATCTCTGCTGTGGTGAGATTCTCCCACAGGGTTCAGTTCAGAGTACCATGTCCCTCTCCTTTAATGTCTCTGGTGCAACCAGGACCTGAGCTCCTCCTCCTCCACCATCATCAGTGTAAACTGAACCACAACACTGCAGACTACACAGTTTAGCCTGCACTCACTGTCCTCTATAAAATCATGGAATTATTATCATCTATTAAAAAAACAAAAGAAACATCTCATGTACAGATCCAAAAAAAAAAAAAAAACATCTTAAAATAAATTACATGTAAACTTTAAGTTTCCAGGTTACATAATTAGATATCCCTCTTCTCTTCCTTCCATCTTTCATCATTTCTGATGGTAAATTTATCACATTAACAGTTTGTGTTCTTCCCTGGAAAATTCCAACAGATCAGGATCCAAACTGCACAGAAACACTTTGTGTGTAAATCTTCTTTACAGGAAAACTGGACAAAGTGACAGCTGTCCGTCTGGCTCTGTTCACCGCTCTCACACTGCTCTTCATCATTGTGGCATCCATTATAATCAAAGGTAACTTCCTCACAGTCATCGTTCTGTTTTCTTCTCCTCTGTGGTTGGGGGTGGTGCAGCTGGGGAATGGGTGGGGTCGGATAGGTCTTGCTGGCTGGGCTTTGTGGCTCTCCTCTTCCCCTATCCTGCCCATTATCTGCCCCTCCATTGTGTGGTCCTGTGTAGTGCAGGATTGTGGTCTGCCCCTGGGCCTGGCACGCTGGGGTGGGGTGGGCACCCTTTGCTCTGTCAAAGGGTGGCAGTAGCGGTGGGTGAGGGGGGCACAGGTCAGCGTCCTGTGGGTCTGGTCATCCGCTGGCTGTGCCTGGACGCCCAGGTTGTGCCGGCTGGTGTCCTTCCTGGGCTTTGGGTCTCTTTGCTGTCAATCGGCTCGTGCATTGCTGTGGGCTCCTCTTTCTGGGTGCTCGTGGTGCCTGGGTGGGACCGGGTTGTGCTCTCTGGCCTCTGCTGGGTCTTGGCGAGGGCTCCAGGCACTGGTGGAGACCTTCCAGCATGTTTCTGCCTCGACACAAAGGTGTCCACTACTTTTTGGCCTTTTATGCAGGTTGCAGTCACTTGGATTCTTATCAACATCCTGCTTTATGATGTTTGGACTCACCACACTGGTTTTGTTTCTGCTACTCTCTTTATCTTTACTTAGGGGTCTGGATGCTGACACTGAAATGCATTTTTCTTGGTTACTTTTTTGTAAAAAAAACAAACAAATTCTCTCACACAATAAGTTAAGCTAACTCGTTATATGAGGATTTGGGAACGATCACATGCATGAATAAAGGCACGTATACACACAACACCCCCCCCCCACACACACACACACACACAGACACACACACACACACACACACACACACACACACAAAAGGGGGTAGTGAGGTATCAAAAGAATACAGCTGACAGGTATCTCTACCTGTAGCTGATTGCACAGATGGTATTCAGTTTCTTCCCTGTTCCAGCTAAAAGACCAGGGTACCTTTCAAGATTTTATTTTCTCTGAGGCACTTAAAAAGAAAAACAAAAAGAAAAAAAAGACGTGTTTGCACTCCTGGAAACACTCAGTGTGGTTCAGGTGATGGAGCTGCCTGGATAGAGCAGCTGCCTCACTCTGTGTGTTCATACACCTCTTTGCATTTAATCATTAATTATCATTAAACTCCAGCTCTCTCCCATAGTGTGTCTTTTTGTCCTGTTTCTCTCTGCACTCTTATTTCCCCATCATTCCCAACTAGCAGATGGCTGCCCCTCCCTGAGGTGGGTTCTGCTGGATGTTTCTTCCTGTTAAAAGGGAGTTTTTCCTTCCCACTGTCTCCAAGTGCTTGCTCATAAGCGATCATATGATTGTTGGGGGGGTTTCTCTCTATTGAAACTGGAAAATTCATTTTTTGCTTGGACTTGGATAAGAAGCTCTAACTGTTCTCCTTGATGTCTGCACAGGATATGTTTGCAGGTCAGCAGCAGAGAGCTGAGAGACATCTGGAGGTTCCGGTGAGTCACGTTGTTACATAAATGATCTATTACAAATATGCATTTTACTGCAGAAAGTGTTTTCATATGTTATGAAACTCTGACTCAGGTACTCCTGTAACACTGAGAGATTACAACCTGCAGGTTGGAGCTTTGTCTCCCCCTCTGGCAGTGAGAGTAATTACATAAACACCGTCAGTGCTGATGACATGAAAAAGCCACACTGATGGTGCTCGATCCTTCCTCTGAACCCTGAGTCTTTATATCTGAATCATCACAGACTTTTCTCTTTTTGCATCTCTGATCATGATACTGAGTTTTAGTGATGTCATCCAGCCCTGTTTACCAGCACTGACCTGTCTGCTCCTGTCTTCTTCTCTTCCTCATTGTCTCACCTGTGCTGTTTGAACTCTGCTTTCTGTTGTAGCCTCCAGACTCCTCTAAGGAGCAGAGAACCAACAGAGAAGAACAAGGTCTGGATATCTGACAGCACCGTCGCCTGTAACAAATCTGCTTTGACAAACGAACCATTTAACAGGTTTATTACCCATCATGCTTCCTGTGGCCATTCAGACTCCACAGTCAGACTCTGAGCTCTTTAATAATAGATTTAAAATAAATCGAGTGCAGCCTGTTTATGATCAGTGTGTAATCATGGAGTCTGGGCCGAGTTAAACAGTGAAACATGTAGATACATTGTTGAATTTGTGCATCATGTTTATGTCTGTGACAGGTTTGTGCGTTCACTGAAATGCTGAAATGTTTCTTTGCATTGCTGTAAGTCAATAAAACCATAAGACCCTGATTGTTTGACACCACTCAAAGTGTTGGCACAGAAAATTCTTTGGTGGAGTAAAGCACCACAACAGCATACACACAGCACCGCAGTGTAAGCAGGGATTGAACCATCAGCCCTGCCAGGAATCTTCAGCTGCTTTATCACCTGAGCTGCATGTTCAGCATGTCATTTAACAGTGACTGATAAGAGCTAAAGATATATATATATATTACAAATGGCTCATTTACTAGTCTATAAGTAGGTGCATTTGCATAGTTATGCAAAAATATACATCTTTTGGATGAAAACAGGATGTTCAATGTGTCCAAAAGCAGGTCCAATATCCTAAGTCACACTTTCCACACTTTTCTTGTGTGCTGTGTTTCGGTCCTCATGCCTCTGATATATATGCTGGTCTGGGTCTCTCCCTCTTTAGCTCTTATCAGTCACTGTTAAATGTAAAACACCTCACCTGTCATCATATTGAGTGTTGGTGACATCATCCAACACTGTTTATCATTGCAGCTGCAGCCTCCTCCTCTATAGAGCTGCACCTCTTTCAGCTCCTCCCTCTGGACCTGCAGCCTGTGATGTAAGCGCTGCAGCTGTACCTGCAGATGAGCTCACCTTGTTGCTCTTTTGCTTTCTAATTGATCAACATATTGATTTATTGTGCCTTACAGAAACCTGGTTACAGCAGGATGAATATGTTAGTTTAAATGAATCAACACCCCCGAGTCACACTAACTGTCAGGATGCTCGAAGCACAGGTCGAGGAGGAGGCGTAGCTGCAATCTTCAATTCCAGCTTAGTGATTAATCAAAGACCCAGACAGAGTTTTAATTCTTTTGAAAGCCTGACT
>JAMQGT020002077.1:0-11601 GCA_024447675.2 Pterophyllum scalare | reverse complement strand
TGTTATGTAAGTGTTCCTTCGTTCAGTTACGTATTGCTCTATTATAGGGCACTGTTGAAGTTTTTGAATAGTTCATACTTTTAGCATACTAATTAGGTACAAGTAACTTAATTTCAAGCATACCTTGTATAAGCTGCTATAATGGTCTATATTCTGCTTTGAGACGTCTTTCCACTGCAAAAAGAAAAGGTTGAAAAGATGACTCCTCAGTGATATCTTCCGTCCTTAACCTTTACCCTAATGTGACAGCGTTCTGGAGTTGGTGTGTATTGTCTCTGGCTGTGTTGTCCTGTAGCAGGCCGTGAATAACATGATTAAGTGGTAGAGGCATGCGGGTGCAACTGTGTTTGTGTGTGCGCATGGAAGCATGCTGAGAAGGCCACTATTAATGTGATAAAACAAGATTGGACTTCAACATTGTGACCCTATAAACAGATGCTGCTGCTGCTGCTGCTGTTCACATACACACACACACGCGCACACACACACACACACACACACACACACACTGTCCCTGTCTGCGTGTTAAGTCTGACTTGATTAGCTATTTCTGGGTTCAGATAGATCCCCACGTTCCCTAAATTAGCTGAGCACAGAGCCACCATTAATTGTTTAAACTCTCATTCCAAACCACAGTAAAGGGGTCAGTGTGGCCGATGCTAAGCATCACATGTTCCATAGGATTTTCAAGTTTAAGCTGATTTAAAACTTAAATCTAAACTTAACAGGTAGTAAGTTAATGTTCAAGGATGATACACTGTTCTGGCGGAAGTACTTCTAAAAAACAAGGAAACAAAAATGTGCAACCTAACCAAAGTGGAATAAATACCAGCCAGGCTTTGGAGGGTTAGAGGTTTTAGGATAGGCATTGTTCTCCAGGAAGGCACGCACAGAAGATCAGCCAGTGAGGAACAACTCTGTGAGCAAGGACGAGGGCTGTTTGAAAGATGTAAAAAAAACAAAAAACTGATGTGTGGGATACGGTGAGACGAGGGTGTAGTATACACCAGGAGTTTTTAATGCGCATATGTTAAAAATATGCTACACAAAAATAGTGCCAATACAAATATACAGGGGTAGAATGACAGCTGAATAACAGTTTTGGGTCTCTGAGATTTTTGCTTCTTTTGATTTGCAGTACTGGAAAAGTAGTGGAAAATGACAGAAAAACACCAAAAATATTATAGTCCCAACCTCAGATTTAATGGAAGCTGCCTCCACCACAATCAAACTTTTTAGTTTACCAAAAAAAACACAACCCCCCCCCCCACATATTCTTCTTTAACCAGAAAACATTGCCAAGTTTCTAAGAATAAAATTTTTGCTTGGTTTCTCATTCTCTCCTCCTGTGTTGTCTTGTGTTCACCCTGATGACATGCTGGTGGATACAATAGTGATGTGAGGCTACAGGCCAAACTCTGCCAGTCTGTCTCCATCTGTATCCTGTCTGTAATTCAATCAGATCACTCACATTTCACCCAGTCAGATGCTTCGAGTCACCCGTCCATGGAAGTCACTGTCTTTGATTGTGCATTAACTCATTTTCATTTCAAGTCTCCTCATGTCACAGTCTTCTGCAAGGCTCTGTATGCACTTGTGTGTTTGTGTGTGTGTGTACTTGCCTCCTCTCCCTGAGGTTTAACTGTGTGTGACAGTGTCTTTGTAGATTGCATGCAGATGGTTAGTTAATCAGCCTATTGCATGTACGCTGTGTTCATTACCTGTACAATGTAATGTAAACCAATAGAGTAGCAGGATATAGACTCCTGTCTCTGTTACTTTTTGCATTAAAAGGAGTGTCTTTCTTTCAGTGTCCTTTCAGTGTCTCAGAGACAGTCAGCACTGGGATAAATAACCAACTAACAGTCCTATGATCTTACCACTCTTTTTACTGAAGGCCCTCTTTAACACTGATTGTATCTTTGTCATGGTCCTGGGCCAGTGGCCCAGTGTTTTGAATAAATTTATCGTCCACATTAGTGGAAAGTTAAAAAAAATACAGTCATAATAACAATACAGATAATAATCAGCACATATTCATACATATACAAACATAAAACATCCATAAAATTATAGAAATACATCACAGCATTTTTAAATTCAGTATACTAATTGCATTGGGTACAAATGATCCCTTAGACACCTTTTTACTAGCTAGGGGCATCCTATAACATCGTCCTGAGGGCATTAGTTCATAATCAGAATAAAGAAGTTGTTCTGGGTCAGAAACAGTAGACTGGGCTTTCCTTCAGACAGTAGTGTGATACAAATTATCTAATGAGGTTTCTTGTTGACCAGTGATTTATATTTTCCTTTTCCCAGCAGTTCTGACAATCCTGTCCAGTTTGTTCCTGTTTGCCACAGTCAGATACTGAACCTAAGGATGCTTTCAGTCAAGCTGACGTACACTCTTTCCCAAATAATGCAATGTTGTTTGACTTTACTGACTTTTGGATAGTTTCACTTTGTGTGTGTGTGTGCGTGTGTGTGTGTGTATGTGTGTGTGTGTGCGCGCACGCCTGTGTGTGTCAGCCGTTGGCAGGAGTCTCTGTGGTCTCTCCCCTCTTTGTCCATTTTTCTTTAACAGTCTTCATCTTTATTACTGGATTCTCCTGATCCCACAATAACTCTCAGACCAGCAGCTCAGCGCACCCATTTAAACCAAGCCAACAAATATTTCCTAACATATGTTCCTTATTTTTATTTGCATTTATTTATTTTAAAGTCCCAAAACAGCAACATGGGAAACATTCTTTATTTCACCCTTGTGTTTTGGTGTATGGTCTTTATCGAGGTCATTTATGCTACAATCCTACAAGAACTTTGTGTTTGTAATGGTTGCTTAGAAGACGGAACCACTTGTAGTCAGCTGCTGTCTTCAAAGCAACTTTGGTGCGTCTAGATGTCGATAATACGGAAATAAGATGGAGTCATTCTGCTATCAGTATGCAAAAAATGCTGTCAGCCAGAAATTCACATTAACTGCTTACATTCAGAGTCCAGTCTGAACCTCATAGATTTGAAACAGAAATTAAAAAATTCAAATGCTGATGTAGTTGCTACAGGACAGCAGTTTAGCTGCTTTAACCCTGCTTTCTGTTGGCAGCCAGTTGAGTCTAGTTCCCTACTGCCAAGAGACTCATTGCAGACGAGTTTGTGCTGATTGGCACAGACTGACTCAGAATGCTGTTGCAATCACATTTCAATCAATGTATGTTTATAAATTATATTTTAAATTATAAGAGTGCTATGAGTATGTTATTTTTCTTAAAGATCAAAAAAGCTAAAATGTCACTACACAAATGTATTTTTGGAGTTAAAAACATTTTAAAAACTTTTTCCAAGGGGACTGTTGGTGAATAATACAACCTTACACTTAATGTAATTAGAAATAATTGAAAATAGAGGTAAAGCAAATATGAGGTGATCTCATCAAAAACAAATTATCAGCAAGAGGCGAAAAAACAATCATTTAAAAATTATTTTTTTTATAATATATATATCTATATAATATATCCTTTATCGCAACTGAATACAATGTGAATGAACAGCAACACTGGACTACAAAAGCAGCACTGTGTTAGCAACAGTATCAGAAGTTGCAGAACATGATGTGGTGTTTGATCACAAGAAGCCTTTGGCACTGTGAGATGCTGTGCACAGAGATGAAAACTGAGAGCATTGATTTCATTGTGGAGGAGCAAGGACTGTGTGTTATTTGTCGTGTGTGTGTGTGTTTGTGTGTGTGTGTGTGTGTGTGTGAACTGTCTGGAACATAAAACTATAGAGGCCCATTCAGACCTTCCTTTCTCTCCTTCCATCAGGAGATAGCAGGGACATTGAACTGCGGCAACAAAAGCAGATTTCCATCAGAGAGAGTTCTCAGAGAGAAAGGCATTGTGTTGAAAGGGGCTTAATGGAAGCTCAGCTTAAAGCTTTATTCACACAAACTGTACTCTTGGGTTGGCAGAAACACATGTGTACACAAACACACACTCACACAATCACTTTTCCCATATACCAAACACTCCTTTTTCTGCTCCGCTAAAATTGGTGCTCTCATTTTATAATGTTTATAAATGTTAGAGGAGAGTTTGTGACCAGATAGTTGCTCTGGAGCAAGGTACTTCAAACTCTTTGTGTTGATCTCAGTCTGAAATCATATGTACGATCGGGTTGGCTGATAAAAAAAGAAACATGCAGTTGGTGCCTGGGTAACAAAGTCTCTCACCTCTGATCGACTGACCTGAATCAGCTTTTCAGTGCCAAGCACAACTAGTGAAAGTATTTTATTTTCAAGGAGACAGCCTTTGTTGTGCACCTATACTGTATCAATATGTTTTTCTAATACAGTTTTAATCCTGTTCCACTAAGAGGATTTTCAGTCCTCCAGACACCAAAAGGTAAAAAGAAAAAAAAAAAACCTGTTTGATATTGTATTGAAAAAATACAACATTTTGCATACTCTAGCAAATCATTAATCCACGAAAAAGGGGTTGATTTTCATTTTAAAATTAACTCATGCTTTTGGTTTCTTATGTGTGTCCAGTTTAGCTACATTTTCCCTAAGTAAGGGCAGGTGTAGCTTCTTTGTTTGTCAAGCTCACCAAAGGTGCCAAAAGTCCACCTGTCCTGTCCTGTTAATTTCATTTATAAATGTTTAAATGTATAAATTTATAAATGATTAGCATCATAAATGTTAATGTAATTAGTTTGTATAATAAACATGGTAACTTTAGATACGAATTGATGCGCTGGGATCCACCTTCAGTGATGTTCTTGGGTTCATCAGGGGTTTCGGGTCTTTCAACATCATAACTCCTCTCCCAGGTGACCCGGCTGAGGTGCTCAAGTCCCAGCTTGCCTCCCAGCATCCACAAACCAAGGGTCTCCCCTCTTAATCAAAAGCCACCTTTCTGGCTTTCTCTGTGGCTTGGAACATATGCTCTTGGTGGAGTCTGAGAAGATGACCAGGTCAGGATCGAGTGTTGTGTGGATATTCACACTGGAAATTTCAGCTGTTTGCCAAGATCCACTCAGTCCGGAGCCATGGACAACCGGGATGTTCTCTGTCGTAGTTGAGGATTCTCACCATGTTTGAGGAAGCTGATAGAACTCTTCCTAGGATGGAATTCACTGGTTTTGTTGGCTATGCTGACAACCTCTACAACTGTCTTGATTACCCGGTCATGGCACCAACGATAATGGCCGTCGGCCAGGGTTTTTGGACAGCTTCTTAGCAGGTGTTGCAGGGTTCCTCCTACATCACAGTGAGTACAGATGGACACTTCAGCTTTGCCCCATGTGTGAAGATTAGAGGAGCTTGGTAAGATGTCTTACACAGCCTGAACCAGGAACCTGATGCAGTGAAAGTCAGACCACCCAGATGTCTGATCAGGTGATCTTTCACTGCACCACTTTCCCCCATCTAGTCCAGGCTTCTTGTTGACTAAGCCCCGCTGCCCTGCTGACCCATGCTTTCTCTACTCCTGAGCATACCTCTTCCAATATGAGTTGTCGCCTCTCTTTCCCAGTGATCTTACTGATGTGGCTACTTGGGAAGCATCCCAGGCCTGCTCGTCCAGTTGCAGCGGTCCCAACTATGGACCTCTGCTTCAAGCGTGACTCTGCCACCAGGAGTTCTTCCATAGCACTCCACTCCCTGAAACTGTGGACCTCAATTTGTGCTGCTGCTATCTTTGGTTCAGTCTTGATTAGCCAGGTTTCATGGTCTTTCCTGGTCTTCTGAATGGCAGCTCTGTCTCTTAGGCTATGGTTAAAGAATTTCCCCAGACATTTGACTGGCTGCTTCGACAGTGTGGGAATGTGCTGCTGAAGAGAAACAACTGAGCAATTATGCAATCTGCTTTAGAGATGATTGAAAGTGCCATGTATAGATTTAGGTGACCAAATCCTAAGGTTTTTGCTGCATAAACACAAAAAAAATTTATAACATTGAAGCGTTGCAACAAGTCCAAGCTAAACTCTTTGTGACCAGACTGCTTAGGTAAAGTCACCCACCTCTTTAATTCTTTTTACCAGTGTATTTCACCTCATTTGTTTTTTTTCAATCTATAAGATATATAAGACACTGTAAATGACAAGTAGAAATAGGGTCAAGCACATGCTGATTGACTGTTCTTTTGTTTTGATGCTTCTTGCCTACTACTATTTTTGCTGTAATCTTCCTCTCTAACAGCACCTCACACATTCACACTCAGAAGCATTTACACACCGTGTAAAGTGCTCTGAGTGGTCAGTGTGACTTGAAAAGTGTTACATAAATGTACACTGAGATGTCCAGGCACACGCAGCCTTTAGAAGAGAATTTATTCTGTATCTTCAAATTTGGGATCCACATAACATGCACAGATAAACATGTTTTAACTAAGAGTCGTCTTTCTCTCAACTGGCTTTTCTCTCTTTTCATGAATAATTTTTCACAATGAACTAAACTGTTCTTCTCTGTGGGTATTTGAAACCCTGCCTGCTTTTCCTCTTTCTCTCAGATCAGAGTTGTCCTCCTTTGTATTACATGTAAACTGGGGATGAGCGAGTAGGCCTCCCAAGGATTAACTGCTGACTGACTCCAAAAGTTGAAGGCAGACTTTCTTATTACGAGACTTGTAAAAATCTTCACAACACACACGCGGGCACATGCACACGGTACACACAGTCCTAAGGTTTTCCCAGTGTTGTCCCAAAAATCACATCGCTCAATATTCTCCCAGAAAAGACTACACAACGGCTGCTCCCAAATCTGATTGGTGTTATTTGTAAGTCAGCCTAAATCTCAGAGAAGCTACACACACAAATGGAACAGGGCTTACTAATCCATTTGTAAGGCAATAGGCAGGCAAACAGGCAGGGGAGAGCTTGCCAAGTGTTGTAATCACAACTAAAGATGATGAGCCCACTCCCTTCCTCTACAGTAGTGTGTGTGTGTGTGTGTGTGTATTTGTGTGTTTGTCCTACATCGCCTCCTTTACAAAACTGTGACAAGAGAGGGAGAAAATGAATCGGTATCAAGTGGATAATCTACAAAAGTACACTAGGAGCTTTTCCACCTTACGCAAGTCCCCCGCTCATTCATTTGCAGCTACCACGCAATCTCTCTTAGAACAACAACAAGCCAGCGATATGAGTTTTGAAAAGGCGGTAATTGTAAGCAGGTTGGGAATAAATTAGAATGATGACAAAATACAGAGATAAATCCAGCTTAAGAGAGATGTACGCCACTGTTTATTTGATTTCAGCTTTTCTCCCTATCCTGCTCTTTCTCCCTCCCTCATTCCTGATCTTTTTTAGTGGGGTGGAAAAATGGATTTTTGTCAGCGATTTGGCCCTGAAATAGCTTATTGTCTAAGGCAGCCACTGTGCGGGTACAACGTCAACATCACATGTGTGTGCGAACGCGCTCGCCTGTTTCCATGGGGAGTAATGGCCGTGGAAGTGTGTATTGGCTCTGCTGGCACAATACGCCACTGTGCTCATTGGTTTAGACTGGTGTGTGCGTGTGTGTATGTGTGTCTGTGTTTACAGTATGTGTGTATGTAGTTCTATAGACTCTCTTGTTGATATTTATAGATGGAAGAATTCTGGTATGAAGGGGCGAGGGTAGGAAGAATGTAGGGGCAAGGGGGAGAGTCAGGCAGAGGAAAGGGAGTAGTAAAGAAAGAAGGAAATGAGGTGAGAAAAGGTTCATTAAGATAAAATTATTAACTGTCACCCTCAGCTTTTATTTCCATTATTTTCCTTCTTACTTTCTGTCTTTATTTTTTAAACCATCACTTTTACTTCTCACTCTGCATGAGAACAAATTGTGTCATGGAGGCCACGTGTTTTGGGACATTTGATGACCACTGTAGTCGGTGTGGCTGCAGTTTACGTCACCATACATGCGCCTTCACTGGAGAAATGTCAAATTTTAACTTGCTTTAACAGTTTTGATGGAGTTTGCTGTTTATTTCTCTCTCTCCCTTTCACTTTCTTTGACTTTTTGACATTTACCACATATTCATACAGGAAATTTATTTTAATTAATAAGCTGTCTTTTGTTATTCTTTGTGTCCAGGTTTGAAGGGGCTAAGGGGACAGAGCAGCTGATTACTTCAGGATATTTGTTCTTCGGGTTGCTCATCAGGTAACTGGTAAGGGCCTCTTTTCCTGTCAAGAGTGGTGACATGCCCAGATTCATCTTTAACTCCAATCTGTCAGATATGGTTATATTATCTGACTTTGCACCAAGTAGTCCACTGGTAACATGAATATTTTTAGTCTACCCAGGACAGTTATGGGCAAAAATGTGAACCCTCTGTGAGTTTTTACATTTCTGCATGAATATACCTTAAAACATTCTTATATTTTAAAAGTAAAATTAAAAAGTTAGATTAGGTAAATACAACAAAAGTATTAGACAAGGTAATGTGCTTATTGAGGAAAATTATTAATTTCAGTGAAGGAAAAAAGTATGTGAACCTTTGCTTTTAGTGTCTGGTTTGACTTCCATGTGCAGCAATGACTGCAACTAAATGTTTAAGGTAACAGTTGTGCTGAACGGCTTTGAGAGTTTTGGACCATTCCCAGTGCTCCGAACAACTTTAGATCTGAGATCTTTGTGGGTTTCCTCATATTTGCTGCTTACTTCAGGTTCTTCCCAGTTATTTCTGATGGGTTTCATTATCTTCATTGTTCTTGGACCATTGTTTTGGTTGGACAATTTGTGTGCTTTGCATCGACTTCCTGCATGACCTATTTTTTCCTATAATTTAGATCACAGACAGATGCCCTGGCATTTTCTTTAGAATTGTCTAGTTTTATCACTCCATCAGTGATAAGTTGCTCAAATGCAGCAGAAAGGCCCAAACCATGATGCCACCTTCATGTTTCATAGTTATTGATGGTGTAATGCTGTTTTTTTTCTTCTCCAGACATGAAGCTTCTCTTTTAAACTAAAGGTTCTATTTTAATCTCATCTGTCCATGAAACACTGTTCAAACAGCCTTCTGACTCATCCACGGGCTGATGGGAAGCGGTGCTCTCTTCAGAGAACAGTGCTTACTTCTTGTAGCATTGCTGTACAGACCATTGTTGTTCAACGTTCTCCTCATGATGGACTCAAATGTGATACTTGCCAGTGCAAGAGAGTCCTTTAGTAGTTCAGTTACCCTGGGTTTCAACAAAATACAGAAAGTTTGTCAGTGTTTTCTAGGGTTGCTGCAAAACTTTCTAGCAGTCGTGAGAAGGGACACTCTATAGTCAGATGTTTAAACCTGCAATCTCTCTACTGGCCAACAGGGACGACTCCTGTGATTGTGAAAGAAATCAATTAATATCAGAAAAATTTCCCTTCTCACATGATTTACGATCTTGGTTATATAATATTTATTTTGTAATATATGGTCCCATTTAGGGTATGCTTTAAGGTGGGCCTACCTCGTGATTGACAAGTTTCTGTTGTAGCTTATTACAGCATTGACATTTCTCTTTAATGAGAACTTAACCAGAAGCTGCATTCACGCAAATAACTCCACAATCTAGGTTTTGCATTGAGTTTAACAGCAGCTCAATTGAAGGCATTTTAACACCTATAGTTAGTTTACTCTGGCCTGAATCAGTTGAATTTGAAAACTTGTAGCTTTTTCCTGCAGTTTGGTTTCTTTTACACAGAAAAAACTCCAAGTGAACTCAAGTGAACCAAAATGCTTCACTACAAACCATGTGAGTCTGGAGTGGGAGCAGCAAAATGCATGCAGAAGGTGCTGTGTTCTGACCTAGTGGATAGCTGTTTGGGTACGCTGCACATCTGTGGTACCCTGCTGGTACCCAGAATGCAAAGCATACCTGTCTATGTGGAGGCGTTTAGCTCAAACTTGCAGCATACACCTGGTAGTAGGGTTGGATCACATTCACACCATAAACAAACTGCTTATTTAGTTTGGAACCGGACTGAGATCACCTCCTCCAAAGGGTCTTGGTTGGTTTTTCTGCACCCGAGTGCGATTACCGTGTCACATCTCCACAGATGAACTGCACCAAGGAGGAAAACGAAACAGAGTTCGATTTAAACTAACTAAACACCGCAGGTGTGAAAAAACCCTAAGACGTATATGTCTCTATCTTTGCAACTTTGGCTACTCATCTCAAAACTCTGAGAAATAAATATGACTGTTGAATTTCTATAAATGTCGGGACAAATCACAGAGGATAGCTGTGTAGTGCACAGGGCCTGGAGTCAGAAGAGGAGCGTGATAACAAAACCAGATACAAGACAAATGACCATGAAATAGACTTGTAGTGTGTTCTTGCTCTTTGTGTGTTTGTGTGCGTTCACGTGTGAGTGGAAGTCCAGACAGTGTGTGTCAAGGCAATGTCATGATCACAGATTGTGGCCCCATCGCTGCTCTACTGAGGAGACTTGGCTGGCACTGGTTAGACTGACCATGCCATCTGTGTATATACGTGTGTGTATATGTGTTTGTGTGTGATAGTCTTTTTTTTTGGTATTTGCATGGATGTATGAACGTTTGTCGCGGCCTTGTCGGATCAGCCATGACTCGGTCTAGTCCGTGTGTGCCAACCAGGGGTGACCTTTTTCTGTGTGTGCGTGCCTGTGAATGTGCGTGTATGTGTGCTGTGCTGTAGGCAGGGAAAGTCCCCGTCTTCACTGTGCTGGGGAGTTGGAGGGGACACCTCGTTCATCTGTGCTTGGGTGAATTTGTGTCACTGTGGGAGTTTCCCGTCAGAGTGAGAGGAGGTGACGCGCTACATCAGTTTCAACACTTTTATAACATCTGACTTCACGCTTTTAGTATTCGACTTCTGTATTCTGTAAGCACCAAAACAGTGTGTCAAATAATTCACTTATTCTTTGCTGTAGCTCAGAAGGTAGAGCAGGTCATCAGTCCGAGGGTTGGTGGTTCAATCCCTGGCTGCTCCAGTCTGTATGTTAACATATCCTTAGCCAAGGTACTGAAGCCCAGGTTGCTCTTTCTGATGCATTCATTGGTGTGTGAATGCTAGATAGAAAAGCACTTAGGCGGAGAAAAAAAGTGCTTGTAAGAATGTGTGTGAATGAGGCATGTTGTATAAAGTGCTCTGAGTGCTCAAATAGAGCAGGAAAGTGCTATATAAGAACCAATATGTTTACCATTTACCTTAATATTGGCAAATGATACCAAACACAATACATTACTGCCATTGAAGATTTTTTTGTCTATAGTGGGTAGGTGCTCACCTCGCAACCGGAGGGTCGCGGGTTCGAGTCCCCGTCTGAGTGTGTGCTGTCATTGTCATTGTGTCCCTGGGCAAGACACTTAACCCACATTGCCTAAGTGTGAATGTGGTTGTGTGGTCGGTGGTGGTCGGAGGGGCCGTAGGCGCGAATTGGCAGCCACACTTCTGTCAGATTGCCCCAGAGCAGCTGTGGCTACATTAGTAGCTTACCACCACCAAGTATGATTGAGATGTGAATGAATGGTGCACAGAATTGTAAAGTGCTTTGAGTACTGTGAAAAGTGCTATATACAAGGGTTGGACAATGAAACTGAAACACCTGGTTTTAGACCACAATAATTTATTAGTATGGTGTAGGGCCTCCTT